>QZWR01000003.1:0-88400 GCA_004114325.1 Zoophagus insidians
GAATCCTTCTTTCCTCTCCTCTCTCTACCTTCCTGAGTGGTTCATACCACTTCGGCTTTCCTCCCCTCCTTTTCACATAAGCAAAAAGAATCCAGTCAGGCCCTCAAAACCTGACAATAATTATCCATAATTATCCCGGTCCTCACATCAGTCATAACCAGGAGATTGGAGCGGGGGAGCAGTGAGTAAAGAGTGAGTGTTAGCAAGTGGCTTGCTAATAAAGACTTTCTCATCAATTACTATAACAGTATAAAATAAGAAATAAAAAATTATAATCATAGTATGGGTGGTCATGGAACATCGAGGAAGAAAATAATGTCGGTACAAGAGTGCTTTCCCAATTAGGATTGGATCTGGTATGTATATTGAAAAGAATTATTGCGTTGTCTGTTTTAGGATTATTGTGAAGCCATCACGTGATGGGCCATGCATGTTTGTTTTCACATATACCGGGGGGTTCAGCCAAACTTTTCCCCCTCGGTTTGGTTAACATTTTCATTAAAGCAAAAAAACTTCTCCTACCCTTCCATCTTCACCCTTTTTCAATTAATTCGAAGTCAAACCCAGCTTGACATTTCCTATTATTACAATTATTATCTATTTCTTTATAAGGAATTCGAATTTTTTTAAATATATCATCAAACATTTTCCCACAATTTTTGTTTTAATTTCTTAATCTCGCACCACGTGGCATGGAAGGAAAGGAATGAAGTGAACACGCGATAAACCAATAATTATTCAATGCTGAAATTTTAGTTGTAAATGCATACGAATAATTCCTTCTGTCATCATTTCAACGTTACATTAAATTCTTCACTCTTTTATCAATTGGTATTTCTGAATTAAGAGATCTAACAAACGCCCAAGTAATTATTAGTTTAGTCATTCTTGCATCACGAGATTTTAGCATGAGAAGGTTAGAAAGGCAATCATATCACATGTCAAGCAACGCATTAGGCCGGTTTGAACGTCAACCCAAGCAATATATCATGATATTTTAGCCCAATAAAATTACGTAAATATGCATGTTGGTGACGTAGAGTTCACGTGTACTGGAAGATGACGTAGATTCACGTGAACCGTAATCGTTTGAAATTTTTATCCTTCAAAGGGAATGCCAGATAACGTAACCATTGAGCCAACTGACGCGGAAGGAAATGTCAGCGATGTGTCAACAGATGAATTCATTGTGGAACGCGTTGTCAGTTCTCAGCAACGCAAAGGCGAAAGATATTATCTTATCCACTGGCAGGGCTATTCTAGTTCCGAGGAAACTTGGGAACCGTTGGGATCTCTAACTGGTTGCTTGGATTTGGTCGAGGATTTCGAAAGGAAGCGCCGAAAAATGGATGTACCTCATAAAAGCAAGCTACCCGAAGCATTGTTATTAACTTTATTGGAGCAAAAATGTTCAAGAGAAAAGAACAATTCGCTTTTAGAAGACGTTAGGCTCAGTCTCAAAAATGCAAACGAATCTCAACGTTCCTTGGTATTTCTAAAGCTTGCAAATCTACTTAAAATGGATGAGCTAGTGGATGAAGAACATAAAAAACTTGCAGAATCAGCTCAATTGGAAAATGTATTGTTTTCTCATCTATCTGCTCTAAAGTTTTTTTAGAAACGAGAATTAACGCCCAAATTTCTACCTACCAATACAGTAAAATCAAAAAAAAGCCCTCAGTCATCTACAGGGAATGGTAAAACAACCGAAATGGAAGCAGAAGGCGTAGATTGGATGCATTCGACGGATTCAGAAGATTCTATCAAACTTATAATGACAGAATCATCTCCTTCTAACCCGGAGAATGATCTAGAAGCGCAAGTAAATAAAAATGATAATATGGATATTGAGGTGATGGTGAAAGAAGAAGAAGAGGGCTCTGAAAAGGAACTAAAAATTCAGGAATTAGTCACAAAAATCGATAATTTAACGAAAAAAATAAATTCCGATGATGTTAGAATTTGCTATAAATGCAACAAAGACTGTGGAGATATGAAAAAAGGACTTGTTTGTGATAGGTGCGATCGCTCAATACATTTGAAATGTTTGGAGGATAAATCTTCACGTTTTCAGAGTAAATCAAAGTGGATTTGCGTCGAGTGTTCGTCATACTCCAATGAAGTGGGAAGAGTGTTGACTCGTAGGCCTGTTGCAGAAAATGATTATGAATATCTCGTTAAGTTTAAGGAAAAATCCTATAGAGATGTTGCTTGGGTTTCACAATCTTGGTTGGAGAGTATCTCAATTGTAAGGGTACGATGGGCAGATAAAAAATTTGCTGAAAACCCCCCATCCCCTGAAGAAGCTGTTCCAGCGAAATGGTTACTAGTGGATAAAGTTCTCAGTGTTGAATGGAAACGGAAGGGTCACCAACCACGCTTTACAGGAACAAGATCAAGCAAAATATTAGATTCTGATGATGAAGGATATAGTGATTCTGTTGAGAAAGAACTCGAGATGTCTAGCCGCTTACTCATAAAGTGGCAGGGATTAGATTACGATGATTCAACTTGGGAAAAACCATTCAAGTCAAATGATCCTAGTTTTTCCAGTTTGAAAAAAGCATTTATTAACTATAAACGTGGAGTGGAGGTGGCATTGTTTCAAGAGGCAGAAAAATTTACGACACATGAATTTCGAAAAATTAAAGAACAACCTGCTTATATTCAAGGCGGTACTCTGTTAGATTACCAATTGGATGGCGTAAAGTAAGCTCTTTCTAAATACTAATTATTGTAGCTGGCTTTATTACAAATGGTGCAATGGTTCTCCTTGTATGTTAGCAGACGAAATGGGCTTAGGTAAGCGTATAGCACTTTATTAAATTCTTTTTAGGAAAGACTATTCAGATAATTGCACTCCTTACAGTTCTTTATCAGCGAGCTCATGTGCATCCTTTTCTTCTGGTGGTACCAAATTCTGTGATAAAGAATTGGGAACGTGAATTTCAGAAGTGGGCACCAAATTTAATTGTTGAATCTTATTATGGAAAGTCGACTGTGCGTGCAGTTATTCGTGACTATTCGTTATTTTATCCTACAAAAAGATCACCATACACCCCAAGATTTCATGTATTATTAACAACCTACGAATATATGGTTCGAGAAACCGTACTATTTTCTCGCTGCGCATGGGCAACTGTGGTTGTGGATGAAGGGCAACGATTGAAAGGAGAGGGCAATCTGTTATTAAAGAGTTTTCGCAGAATCGGGTCACATCATCGAATAATTCTGACTGGTAAATATTTTTGAGAATCAAATCGAACTTTTTTTAGGAACGCCGTTACAAAATAATTTGGTTGAATTATTTACACTTTTAGATTTTCTTGATGCTAAGAAACCAGAAGCTCGCATAAAAGCGAGTAAGTATCAAAATCTTGATCAAGAGACTATCGCAGAATTGCATACTGTATTATTAGTTTTTTTTAACCATTGATGTTTTTTTATAGTTGCTTCAGCCATATATATTGCGTAGAACGAAGGAGCAGGTTTTAAGTTTACCCTCAAAAGTAGATTTATTGAAAAAAACTAATCATTAGGCCGAAATAATTGTTCCACTGACCTTGACTCCTTTGCAAAAAGAACTTTACAAAGCCACGCTATCTAGAAACGTCCAGTTACTTAAATCTATTGCTGTTGATAGAGTCACTCAGGGCGCTGGAGTTAGTTTACGAAATGTATTTATGCAACTTCGTCACATCATCAATCACCCCTACATTTTGGAAGGAGTTGAGCCAGCTAGCGATTCACCCGAGTTGGAACACCGAAGATTAGTTGAAGCAAGTGCTAAAACGCAATTACTTCAAATTCTTCTTTTGCAACTGAAAGAACGTCAACACAAAGTCTTGATTTTCAGTCAGTTTCACATGGTGCTGAATATTATGGAGGATTTCTTACAAGCTGAAAATCATAAATTCTTGCGTCTCGTACTATTAAAAATTAAGGTCTTACTAAATGGCTCTAGGATGGGACATTCAAGAGTGAAGAAAGGCAAAAAATGATTGATGCATTCAATCAACCCGATTCAGATTATTTTGTATTTCTTTTATCAACAAGAGCTGGTGGGATTGGAATTAATTTATGTAATTCAGAAGATTTTAATCAAAATTTACCGTTAATATAGCTTCTGCGAACGTGGTGATTATGTACGATCATGATTTCAATCCTCATGCTGATATGCAAGCTTTCAGTAGAGCTCATCGAATCGGTCAAAAAAAAGTATATTTTCCTGGAATAACACTTATATTTGTGATAGCCGGTGACTATATATAAGCTAATGACTAAAGCCACTATTGAAGAACGGATTGATCAAATTGCACAGAAAAAACGAGTATTAGATCACTTGATCATTGAACGATTAGAAGAGGAAGAAATCGATCCAACAGATTTATATTCGATATTACAATACGGCGTGAAGTCGCTATTTGAAGAGACCCCGGAAGAGGCAGCAAAATCAGTTAAATATGATGAAGAATCCGTGAAAGCTTTAATAGATAAGGCTGAGTCATCAATAGAAGAGGGGGAGAAAAAGAAAACTGGCGCAGGTGCTTTTTGTGTGGCAGAAGTCTGGACACATGAAGAATCCAAGGATGATGGGGAATTGGAAGAAGTAGAAGCGACTTTTTGGGACCGCGTTGTGAGAGAGCGGGTTGAACAGACCGACCAAGATGAGGAAAACGCGCCATCATATGGCAGAGGGGCAAGGAGAAGAAACAGACCAGTATATTATAAAGAAAACGAAGTTATTTCGCGGAAAAAGGCCAAAATAGAGAAGCAAAAAGCTACTGATGAGTCTGAATTTACTCCAATTGAAACCGAGAGCTCATCATCAGAAGCTGAACCCGTGGTTGCAACTTCAGTGGCACAACCTCCGCCTCCGGTAGCAACCACAGTTGCTCCTAAACCAGTTTTTGAAAGTAATCCAACAACGGTACTTACCGCAACGAAATGCCCAGTTTGCGGAGTGGTCTTGCAAGATTTCATTAATTATGTTGAACACTACAAGTCAGTACACAGAGATCATAGCCTTCCATTGGATGCAGTTAAGCCGTTCAATACTGTACCAGAGCGAATTGAAGGGTCAGAATACTTTACAAAGTGGCGAGAATCTTTGAATCGAAACGTTATGCATTTCAAACAAACTCAATTGCAACAACAGCAACAACAACAACAGCAACAGCAACAACAGCAACAACAGCAGCAACAGCAGCAACAAGCAGTACCAGCGATAAATGTATTACAGCAGTATGCATCTGCGAATAATGGTCAACTACCTACAACATTTGTTTCATCTCAAGGCTTGCCATTTACACTACAGCAAGATACATATAATAGGTTGATTCATGCAAAGCAAATGATTCAACTATCTACGCCATATACACCACTAACGCAGCACTTGATTGGTCAAGCGAATATACTCCGCAACTTACAGCAACAGCAACAGCAAGAACAACAACAACAGCAACAACAACAGCAGAAAGATCTGCAGAGTGCTTTGAATGTACAACGATCAAATCTGCCACAAGTGAAACAGACGACGTCACTAGCGCAGCTCCAGCACCAAGAACAATTGCAACAGATGCGAAAAAGTCAACAACAGTTATCAATACCTCAACATCAACAAGGCCCTCGACAATCAATATCTCCTCACCACACTCAGTCTCATCAGCTGCCTTCCAAAAAATCGCCTATAACTCCTCTGCCTCGAGTGATATTACAGCCACCCTCTCAAGCCAGCGTAAAAGCAGCATTACAAGATTCAATTATTAAAACTCAGATGCACAAGTATAGCACTGAATCTATTGGGGCTCAATCGCGGGCTCCAGATAAGTATGATTCAGCAAAAAACCACATAAATGAAGCTTCTCTTGCGAGTTCTTCTAATTTTATGGCGATCCCGCCAGCTAATAGAATATTAACTCAAACAGCTATACTACCGAATGCTGTAGCAAATTTACCAATAATTCAAGGAAAAAAACCGGCTCCAAGAGGATTCTGGACGCGAGACTCAAGAGCGATCAAGGCAGCAGATGTGATTAACCCATCGGTAAGGATTCAATCAAATGCCGAACAGATTGCATCATCTCCCAAGGTATTAGCAACAACTGCTTCGGTTGCGAGGAAATCGGAAATTAGGACAAATAATTCATTCTGTATAATATGTCGCCGGGAACATTTAGGTTGTTGCCCCAAGAGGCTTCGAGATCAACTGGAACGATATTACCAAATGATGGAGCTTCAAAAGGCGGAAGTAGAAAAGCTGCAAAAGATCCAAGAAATGTTGAGAATAGCAGAGACGCCATTTCATCTAAGGGCACATAGTGTGTTGGTCGTTAGCACGCCTCAGTTAAAAGTAGCATCAGATGAGAATAATGTGTTGACCCAATAAATTTATTTCTAATCTTCCAAGCCTAGATGAATTTCCGACCTTTTCAAAATCTGACCTAAAGAAAGGCCACCGGTAGAAGCAGTAAGACCAAACCAGCCCCAATTATCATCATTAAATAAGGCATTCCAAGCTTCCACTTTGACATTACTCAAAGCTGGACACCATTTCTCACCAAATTTGATAAAAACGGTGAATACGCCAGAACGAGTTATACAAATGAAGAGGTCTAAGGAATCCGAATTCTGGTCAAACAGTTGAGCAGCCAGAGATGCCCTGTGATGAGCGGTATTAGGAAGTTCTTGACGGGTATGTAAAGAGAGATGAGGAGTGGGAGGATCGTTACATCGATCGACTGATTGATACCAATCCACCTCCAAAGCAACCCTTTTCTCACTCATGGTCAGTAAAAGGAAGGAGGAGAAAGGAGTACGAATGAGATATTCCTTGATAACCCAGGCCACTACCACCATCGCCTAAAGCTTTAGGACCGAGTGGATTAGCATGCCAAATCAGGGCAAATCCATCAGCTTTAAGGGATACTTGGGAAAAGTTCAATAATTCAAAGCTTAAACGTAATGAAAGGCCCTGGTTAAGAGGAAGTGGTTCCGGATAATAAACTGAGGAAAGTTGATCAGTGCAGTCTTGCGTCAGGATTATTTCTTGACCCTTTAACAAGGCGGAACCGTTTAATCGATATTCTGAAAGATTAAGGGATATGTCACAATCAGCTTTTCTTAGATCCATTTCCTCTATGATCTTACAGTATCAGGGAGTGGGAAGTGAGGGAAGGGGGAGGGGTGATTACCGACAAGGGATATTTCACCTCTAGACAATCTCCATTCCAAACTACCCGAATTACGACCAAAAACTTCTTCCTTGGGCAAAGGGGGGATTTTTTCCACAGCAGAGGCGACATCATCAGGCATTTTTGGTAGAAATCGCTTATTCAAATCCGCAATTAAACGTTGTAATGATTCTTCATTAATGCCGTTGTTTAAACGTCTATTTGGTAATTCCTGATGGTTTTGGGTATATTTGAGGGTGAGATCTTTAATTTCCCAAACTAAATTACTTGGTAATAATGTTGAAATTTAGAGGGGGAAAGTACTGCTAACAGCAATGACCAGATAGAGCCTCTTTCCCCAACCCTTTTCATATAACCAGGGTTTATCCATTACTTCTTCACAGGGATCCAAATGCATCCAACCTTCTGGGGTTAATACTTCGGTCCAGACATGATCACTAAAGTCATAAACATGCCTAGTCTTCCAACCCCGAGCTCTACAACAGAGGGTAAAAGCATTGGCCCATTCTCCACATCTTCCAGTCTTGGTTTTTAACAGGATTTCTGCATCACTTTTGGTAACAGTTATTCCCAAGTCGGTGGTTAGGGGGAGGCTTACTTGTAACGATGGAATTCAATCAGTGTTCCACAATCACTACATTCGTAAACTTCTACCGCATGGCTTAGCCTCTCTACACTCTTTAGCCTGGTGTTTTTACTCTGACATTTCGAACAAGGCGGATTATTCATCCAGGTGAAGAAATCTTGCTTGAACCATCTCAACAACTCGGGCAACGAGTTGATCCCTGTAGGAATAATGGACTTGGCCACATCTATTAATGTCTCGTGTCGTTTAACCACTTCTAATTGCCCCAATATTTGTTTTTCAACATCTTTCAACTTTTGATCTTTGCTTGATAACAAGGATTTAAACATGGTGAAATCAAGTGGAATTGATCACATGATATCCATTGTCAGTTTATTACCCCTGTAGTATATCCAAGGCCAACTTGTGATGAGTTGTTGGTTCACCAAGTCAACACTTTGAGAGGCTGTTCAAACTATTTGGACCATATCTGATTGTATGTGTTGCTTGGAGGGGGAGGTGCAGCAAAATCACAGGATCAGGCGGATTGGAATGAAAGGATTGAACAATAAAAAAGGTCTGGAAATTAGCATCACACTTTTTTTCCCATTCTCTTTTTCTCACCTTTTTTTCCTGATCAATCACCACACTCTCTCAGACGCTCTTGTTAAATTCCCCTTCCTCCAAAGTCAAAAAACATGCAATTCTTAACCCTGGCGGTTTCTGCTTTCCTTTGCACCCTGAGTCAGATCCACTCGGAGGCTATCAATGCACAAGCCACAGCTGATAGACTCAAACTGACCTTGAACACTGTCTGGTCAGACTGCCTTAAACAAGAGGTAGATAAGAGTACTAAAAACAACGTAGATTTAAAGTCCCTTGGTGATTGCGCCATTGATAAGAATATGTATTTTGAAAATCTTCAACTAAGCGGTGAATGGAAAGAAACTACTCCTGTTTTTGATGGACTGAGCACAGAAGGTTTTGACAACTGCGGAATATATGCCCCCGAGAGTGGAGAGCTGAGATATATCGTTTTGGTCAAGTCTTACACTCCTGCAACTTGTAGCGTGGATGGCGACAAGTTCGCAGCAGCACTTGCTGCTACGAGTGGGGCAACTTGTAGACACATTCCTGCCTTGGACGATTGTGCAAAGGATTTCGATTCTTGCTCTAGTGTTGAAGCTTTGAAGGATAAGGTTGGACTTAACATTAAACAAACCGCCTATTTGTACTCGAGTGGTATTGGTGATGAACAAAGCGCTGTTGATCAGTTGACTTCAAATCTTAGCTTTGCTCCTACATATGTTGGCACTGCTTGTGTAGAAAACGTGTTTCACCTGTTTTATGCTGCTTAGATTTGTTTAAATAAAGCGTTCATTTCCCTTTACCTTCTTCCTATCATCATTTCGTCTACTAATCAAAGTGCGCAAACTAGTTGGTCCCAGTTACAGAGATGATGAAGTTGTCTCAAAGACTGCGCTATACTCTCTTGGGCCTCGACTACACTTTAGCCACAACGAATAGTGACAATTATTACGATGGATTCATTTGTGTGGCCAGTGTTTTCCTATATCCAACTCATTGGGGTTGAGGAATCATCAACAAACTTCTCAAGCATCTTTCCTTGCGTTGTTCTAAAGGCACACTCAATATCCGAGTACTTGGAATAACATTATCGTTGTTGGTCATCAGCTATACAATTTTTTCTTCGGATAATTTCAGGTTTCATGGTTGGACATTTACTGAAATGCCCAAATTGGAAATTCTTGTTTTCTGTCGTCATCAATTCTAAAGAAATATCTGATATGCCTGTGGGGTGAATCTGACAACACGTGAGTCCTCAATCTGATCTTTATCGCCAACACTGTTTCCATAGAGTGTGGCAAGAGAGGAATACTTTTTCTCATAATTATTAAAAATCCAATAAAAAAATCTTTTCAACTATTATTTATAAACTTCAAGAAAAAACCTTCCTTAAAGTTGGTACGGCGCAAAGGGAGGTACTTTGTTTTACTTCAAACTCTACTATTGCTCAACACCAACAAACCATCAAAGATATACGGGGCTACTCCTATAGTGTATATTGGAAACCAGAGTGCTTCAACGAGGATGATACTTACAACTAATAAAGTATCTTCAGGTGTGGGAATTCTTTATTCAAAGGATGACGATGACATGTGGAGAGTGGCCGTGGGAATTGTTAAATCAGATCGAGCTAGGCTGGGGGGTTTACATCATCACTATAAACTATAAACACGTGAATCCAAGTTTATAATCACCCAATTTTATCCTAATCTATTTACATCTTTATCCCACACGACAATCCAACTTGTCAAATTCCTAAAAACATGAAAAGCATCCTCTGCACTTCTCTCATTGTCGCTTCATTGGCCGCGTTGACCTCGGCCACAGCTGTTCCCGTTACTGGAGCCATTATCTGCGATGGATCTACTGGAGGTTCAGCCAACTGCTTCCTGGGGCTTGATTGGGGCGATGGACACTGGAGAGCAAGATGGGGCATTACCGTTGAACACGAAGATGTTCCTGCCATCGGAAGCGGAAGTTAAATTCAGACAAAGAAACTGGTTTTCGGAATAAAGAGTTGCTCTCATTCTCAATTATTCTTGTCATGTTCCTTCCTTCCTTTATCATCAATACTACTACTGTCATCACTTGTCAATGGTAACTTGTTAAAGTATGATCAAGCAAAAAAGATCCCAGGAGCGAATAAAAGTAATTATGGAAGGCTAAGCTAGATATCGCTTCGAATAGAGGTCTAACCATATTGTATCTTTACACCCAGCAACATTAGCAAGTAAGTGGTAGACCATTTACTCCTTTCAGTACTTCACAATGTCCACTTGAAGCATAATAGCTGGCTAATGGAGATAGAAGAACGATAGGAAGGATAATATTGACAACGTTTATTACAAGAGGGAGGTTACTTCAATTAACATTTCATATATACGCTTGCGTAGTGACGACTGAAGTGTTACAAATATAGATGACTTGCAAGAGTTGTGGAGTGTGTTATATGACGGGAGTATAATTACAGCATGAACATTGCAATAACGAGACGGCCTTTTGCGTTTATGATGGGCTTGCAAGAAAGCAGCCTTCTTGCTATGATGATGTGAATATATTGGAGAGTTGAAAAGGGGAAAAAAATGATCAGCAGTTTAGCGTTTTCACGTTTTAATAATAAAATATTTAATCTAGCTAATTTTTTTGTGAGTAATTCCAGTTTATACTTCATCAAGGAAAATAGCTATACCAATTATATCAAACTCCTGCTTCTTGATTGTTAAGAAAATGCTGCTGAAAAAACTTGCAGTTATAAAAAGATGAAACTCTCACTTGTTGTGAATGAGGTTAGAGTAGGTAGGTCAAGTAATATTTATCTTGGTTGGAAGAGCTCTGCAGCATAACTAGAAATTGATGGGCAACTTGGGTGGATCTCAACAGACCTAGGATGCATAGTATTGTGATATGGGCAAGGGTGATAAAGTTGCAACAAGGGAATTGGTATTTTCAAGTATATTTTGACAAGGTTAACACACAGTGACAAGAATAATAACGAGCTCGAAGGCTGGGAATTAAGATATTCAAGTGATACAGATGGTATCAATAAGGTAGTACACTATCTAGATAGCTATGACGGGTAGGTTGAATGGGAGAAATGGGGATGGAAGACGTTATCTCAGACCTGAAGGATGTTGTAGGAATCACTTATGCCATCATATATTGTATAAACAGAGGGAATTATTATTACAAAGTAGCAAAAAAGTAAAGCTCAAAGGTCTTAACTAAAGAGAGATAGAGTTCGTATGGTTCACCGCCTTGGTAACTTTTGCGACTTCATTTGTTTGTGGTCAGAGAATGCAAGCTTGTTCCTTATTATGCATGCTTTAGTGCAGTAGCTTTATTTGCACGATATACTCGACATATTGTAAATAAAAAATTATCACCCTAATTGTTGGGATGATAATTATTATTGTTTGATTTTCCACATCGTCATCACTAACCAGATCCAGGATAAATCTGTAAAACACATTATAATGCAAAAGGATAATACTTGTAAAAATTCTTTCATTTCTCAGTATGTCTATATAACTGTTAAAAAGTTACTCCTTGAAGCTTGTGTTAATTTTGGCTATTACTCCCCAAATTGACCAGGCCTTCCTTCAGACTTTGGCCAAAAGCAAAGGTAGTAATTGTAGGAAGTAAGGCAGGATGATAATATTTGCCTAATTCCTATCCAGTAACAGGAGAGCATGAAGAAAACATCAATCTCTTGGTAATACCTCTTCTATATCTGAAATAAAATACTTCGAAGTTGGTGGTCTAATTCCATTTTATGCTCTCAAAAAAGAAGAGATGTGTAAAAGAAGAACTCGCAAGTATTTGCATCTCAAGGTCATATTTCGCAACAGTGACCTCAGGCTGTGGGAATAACACTGTGATCGACCATGCGAAGGCAAAATACCGGAAATTAACACGAACACTTATCATCTCAATCAATTCTCAGTACTTCTCTCATTATCGTTACTTTGGCCACATTGATCTCCGCCACTGCTGACTTGGCCCAGCACGTTTAAAATGGTCTTGCTTAAACTTTCGGTCCTTCAATTATATTGAGTATTATAAAAAGTTGCTATTTTACGCCTTTTTCACTATAACTTGGAATTAGCAATTGAAATAATAAATTCATTTGATTTTGCATATTCATCAATTGCTAAAATATCTATTAAAGAGATGGGTAGTAATGCTGTAAAATACGTCATCTCTGAATTGGGGAAAATGACATTTTGCTTCACTTGTTGGTTAAGGAAAAGAGCTAACAGCGATAAGTCACGACTACGATGTGTTGAACTGTACCATAAACCCGGGTATTTCGAAGCACATAGTCGAAATGGTGAGCAAAGGCCCTTACCAAACAATACCATGACAATCGCTTTTTATAAGGCCAGATCAATAAAAATATTTCAAGAAAAAAAATAAAATTTCCTTAAATAAAAAGATTAAATAAAATTTTCTTGCTCACCCCGCCCGTCCTTGTATGCAATTTTTAACAGGAGTTTTGGAAAGTCAACCAGAGGAATGGAGAGGAGAGATTGAAAAGCTGCTTAACGGGGCGCTACCACCCGAGCTATCCCTGGAACAATCGATGCAGGAGGTGCGGAATCGTCCAGCACATGCAGCGTTTCTCAATCCTGAGTTGAATCCTCCTCCCTTTTACACGCCCGAACTCTTCTCTCGCAAGATTGACCTCAAGCATTCCGAGCGATTGCAGACACTAAAATCCAGTGCAGCAAATATACACACCGCCATTGCCTCAGTAAAGCAAGATCCGTCAGGACAACCTACTCCGGTGATGTTGAACAAACCCACCAGCTCGATATTTAGTCCAGCTCCGGCAAGACCTTCTACTTTTTCCTCCTCCGCCATTACGGCCGCCAGCACGTCCAGTACTGTAGCTTCACGGCCCAAACCGAAAATGTATCAACATAAATTTATTCCCGTTTCCAAAGTGACTACTGCGCCGGAATACTCGCTTAAACGCTCTTACCAAAGTTCTTCTAGTATTAGCAATAGCATGAAAAGCCCGATTGGTTTGATTCCTCCTCCTCCACCGGTCGAAACACCATCTACTTCCAACAATCCGACGAGTAGGCCGGCCTTTTCTCCTCCGCGTACAAAACTTCCATCTCCTAACTTACTTTATCCTGCTGCGAAAGCCGAACCAAAGAGTTTCTATAAACCTCCCTACCAGATTGGGGTTAAAAACTCCGAGAATGCAACAACTGAGGGAGGGAAGAGAACATCGATGGACTGGAGTTCAAGAGGTGGAGATGAATCGATATCTGCAGCGAATAAAGATAATGAAGTGAAGAAAAACAAGGTTATAATTATAGACATTGGAGATGCCAGCAAGATAATGCAAGAAAACGAGGCCATTCGATCACGAACTTTGCAAAGTGAGTTTTTATTTGATGGGACGGGGAAAGGTAATCAAATAGCGGTTTAGAGGAGAATGAAGAAAAGGAAGAGAAAAAGATGAAGAGAAAGAGAGAAGCTGAGGAGCGTAAAGAACGTGAAGCTGAACAAAAGCGCCTGTTACTCGAGGAAAAACAACGACGACGCGAACAGCTGGAAAAGGAAAGAAGGGAAAAGCCAAGTTTTTCATCTCGACTTAACGAAATCCGAAAACAAGATGCGGAAATTCGAAGGGTTTATCTGGAGGATCATCAGACCTCTCCCACTGCTGCTGCTCCACCTCCTGTTACTACAGCACCGCCCATGATGCATATGACAGCGCCTGCTTATCCCTATCCGTATGGATATCCTCACCATCCACCACCTTCTCAGCCGTATGCACAGATTCCCATGTTGGGTGATGGTATGGTGAATGGGTATGCCTTGTCGCACGGATCGACCGCTGTTGCTTCGGGACCACCAGTGTTGTTGTGGAATCCACAAACTTCCATGCCACCGCACCATCAGTTGATGTATCCAGCCGCGACAGGATCTCCTGCGGTGGCAGCAACAGGATATCCTGCATTCTCTGCACCAATGATGTCGTATATATCCTCACAACAACAACAACAACAACACCTCGAAATACAGCAACATCAGCAGCAACTTGAAAGACAGCAACAACACGAAAGACAACAGCAACATGAAAGGCAACAGCAACATGAAAGGCAACAGCAACTTGAAAGACAGCAGCAACTTGAAAGACAGCAGCAACATGAAAGACAGCAACACGAACGACAACAGCAACCACGACGATTACGTGTTCAACCACCAGTACAGTTGGGAGATCCTTTGCGAATTACCACTGAAGAAGAACTACGATTTATTGCTGCCTTCAAGAAAGACGGAGGAGATCGAGAATACATTGATGGTATTTAACTGGGAAGAGGACATTATTAATTAGAGGGGAGTTTAGCACATCGGCCGATTGAAGGCTTGGTAAATGAAACCTTTGAAATTGTCCTTGAGGACTCGGGACCAGGGACTGATCCGAGAACAATGACTATTTTTGAGGTGAGGTTTGATGTGATGTCTTGGCGGAGTTTACGACGAAGAATTCGATCAAACAATGACAAATTGGAGCAGTTGTGATTAATCAGAGTGGAAATGTATTGCTTCTAGAAACATGACATAGGCGTCTTTGGCTGTCATTTTTACCACATGCTCCCAGGGCATTTGCACCACTTTCTCGTCATTAAACATCAGCCATTCCTTCTTGTCACGCTGGAGATGTGCGACATAGTGGCCGCTGTGCACACTGCCACCACGATGCGAAACAAAGCTACGAAGCTGGAAGTGTTTGGTGGCTACTCCTGCAACAACTTGTTCCTCAGCATTAATGGCAGTGGCGGAAGTGGGGTGATTAAACAACCATTCAATTGCTCTTTCCACATCACCATCAGTGTTCTTTAGGGCCAGCTTGGCTTGATCAGGAGAAAAGCCCATATCCACCAACATTCCCACAAAAGGAGAATCTTCTTCGCTTGGAAACGTAGGAGGATTTTCCATTATCCAATTCATGGCTTCTTCCAGACCTTGTTGTTTGGTCTTTAACAGCGCCTCTTTGCATTGACTCTTGGGAAACCCCATTTCTTCCAACTGAGCCAGCATAGTAGGATTCACCTCTTCCTCCTCTGTGGGCAATAACTCGGCATCTAGAGCATCATCCAAGGTTAGTTCGGTCAGGTCCAAAGGTTCCGAAACCAGTTCCAAAGGAGTGCCTATTTTTTGAGCCACCCAATTGACCAGTTCATAACGTCGAACATGAACAATCAGGACTTTTGGCAAAGTTTCAACAAATGTAGTTCTATTGGAGAGAAGTGGTTTGTTAGTAAATGCAAAAGTGAAGGTACTTTTCTGCACCAGTCTTTTCTCCGCAGACGGGGCATGACCATTCAGAAATGAGCTCGGGGGTGATGGTGGCCTTTAATGCTTCTTTCAAGGTGGGAGCAGCTGGAACCTGTAAAGCTTGTTGTTGCTCACTCCACCTTCGCACTCGTTTACAACGCAAACATTGTAACCGATGTTTCACGCTAAACTGGAACACATCGGAAAGTCTCTGAGTGGGGCTTTGACGATCCATCAAACGAAGGAAATGCTGAAGAAATTCAAAAGCGTCCTGTTGTTGAAAGGAAGCGAATTCAGCATGTTCTTTACCACAGAGCGTCTTGAAGTGAGTTGGTCGTACTTGGTCAAACCTTCCGCTTAAAAGTCCATCAGCCAACTTGGCCATTTGACAATCCCAGCAGGAGAGGTGGTCTTGTTCACGACAAGACATGGTGTGAGTCGCCAGGGTTTCCTGAAATCTGCTCTGACTTAGCCCTTTTTCTTACTAACGAACCTTTCTTTGATTGGATCCAGCGCGAATAACGCCTGCATCACTGAGGCCAAATAGCAGCTGTTGCCCAAATTAACCAATCCTGTGCAGCCAGGACCTTTGCACGGGGGATAAACCTGACCATCTTCAGAAGTAACGCTAAAATCGAACTTCAAGTTATGTTCTAATTGCTAAACACTCGCAAGCATCGATAAGGTCAAATTAAAAGGGAAAAAGAAATACCAATTCAGCCAAACTCTTTTCAGTTTTAGTCCGTTCAGCGAGATTAATTCCTAGGATTAAAAGATGTTTTTCCAGGTCAGGATCCACACGTTCTTCATCACAGCTGTAACAGTAAACATCTATCATCTACTCAGTTACTGTCGGGGGGAGAGGAGTACCAGCAGTTCCCTCAGGCGTAATGGTAGCCAATTTACAAACCACAATATGCCCGGTTTGTTGGTGATGCAACGCTGCATGGCCGTTACCACCAGTTCCATCATACTGACGACGTCCACAGCCCAAGACGCCACAGTGCAAACAGATCCATAGATTTTCGACCAAATCGCAATCTTCGCATTTCGCCAGTTCTACCCATTCACTCGAATCAGCACCTGAACATTGGAGGGGGAGGTACTGGTAGTATCAATTTGGTGCTGGTGCTGCTGATTGGATGGTTCAGTGTCAAGATTCAAGGTATGTTCACAGGCAGTGATTTGAGCCTCCCAAGCTTTAACCTCTGATGCCTTTCCCACGGTATATGCCTTCAAGATGCTCTCTCTCAGGATCTATCCAATCATTACGAGGTTAAAGAGTGAGAACGGGGGATGATACATCTGCTTGAGCGCTAATATCGGTTGGTTCTGCAGCACAGGCATAACACCAAGCGGTAGTTTTCAAGATGGAATCCTCGTGGGGATCTTGAGCAGAGATGGCCAGTTTGGTGATTTTGGGAGGAGGTTCTTTAGATTCCTTCCACTGGGCGTTAGTTTCTTGTAATGGTGTAAGAGAGAGAGAGAGAGGGAGGGAGAACCTGGGGAAATCTTTCCAATTGTAGCCAGGTCTGATGATCAGGAAAGTGGCGTCTATGCAACTCGGCATGGGATGGACAACTGGCATTGAAACAATGCAAACATACTAAAACTCCACCGGCAACCAACTGCGTGCGAGATTAGTTTGGAAGTGGAGAGTACCTGCGTGGTGAAGCACTGAGTACACTCATCGTGCGAGATGATCTTTTGAGCCGAGGGAGGAACGAGATTCTGAACGTGAGGACAAGCCATGTCTTTGTCGATTGTGGGAAAAGTCAGGATCAACAGTTGGGAAGTGAGTGGGAGAGAGAGGAGATTTATTAAAAGTTATTTTTACGCGGCTGAGTAAACGCCAAGCTGTTATCTTTGCGTACATTGGCCGATTCATGGTGTTTCTCCACCTGTGGCTGGTAATCCTGACGCGCCTTTTTCTGGGCTTCCTTGAGGGCCTCTCGTTCAGCCTTCTGCGTAATCTCCAGCAAATGATGTTCTCGCAACAATTCCTGCTGCACCAGCTCCTTGTCCTTGGTCACATCGGCCGGGTGTTCGCTGGAAGTGGTGGTGGTGGCCAGCCCCAAATCCCGCGGCCTATCACCACCATTAGCGCCATCAATCAACTAGTCAATAAGGGAATACGCTGGTTTGACTTCGCCTTCATGGTTGCCTGATTTCCTTCGTTGTCCAGCTACGAATTCTTAAAGGGATTTAACACCACCTCTCTCCCCGGTGAAAGGGAAAAGTCGTTACCTGCTGGTGGGTGGTTTTTTAAAGGTTCCATATTTTTACTATTTACTTTTTAATCAGAGTTACTCAGGTGATCAAATCACTGGGACAACTTCCCATCTTTCTACTCTCTCCACAACACTCCCACACACTCCCACCACTCCCTAACTCGGTATAATAAGTTAAGAAGAGGAATGTCCAAGCTATTCTCTTTTCGTAGGAATCCCACACTTTCAACCAAGCAAGCCACCCAACTTGCCGAACAAGTGCGGGATTTGTTGACTGGGAAGCCACCACCGCCCTCAACAGAAAAAGTTCTGGCTCCGTTGAAACAACGCACGACGTTTTTCCAAGTGTTGGATGTCTTGCGAGCAATGAACCGTCCTTCAAACATCACCACTCGTCCTCAAACCGCCGCAGTAATTCCTCAGGGTGATTCTTACGAGGCGGTGCCAATGGAAGGAGTGAATCCCCAGACTGCTGAACTGGTACTGGAACCGGGCATGGTAGAAGCAATTGAAATAATGGCTAAATTCCCTCCACCGAGATTAGATGCTGTGACAGTTCGCATCCACTGGTGGGGCTATCAAGTATTCCTCCCCTCGGCCATGATGAAGAGATTGGATGATGCCAAGGCTTCGGCTGATTCGGTGATTGCCTTTTTGCAGGTTCTGGGCGATATCCTGCTGGTTATCAAACCCTTTGTGGGGATCCTTGCTGCGTATGTGCAGTTGGAGTACCGTGTGATTAGACAGCAGGACCAGGGCGAGGGCGTGGTAATTTCAGCGCTGTGGGTGCTGCCCGTGGTGTATTTTCCAAGAAGTTGGGACGTCCCTGTGGAAGTCCAAAAATAGTAATTATTACATTATTAAACAGTCCCTGCGTCTCTTTCTTCCCTGCTTGGCTGCTTTTGATTGGCGCATTTGCTGCACAGCTTGCGGCACCTCCTCCCTCTCCTCACTCTCTCCATTTGACTCTTCTGCTGAGTTTTGGGAGGTGATTTTTGAGAGAAATTCTTCAGCCTCTTTACAGCCATGCAAAACGGCCTTTTCACACCATTTCAACGCTTCTTCCCGGTCTGCTTCGACCCACATTCCATCGTAGTAATAACACGACAAGGCAAATTCCGCTCTGGCATAGCCCAAATTTGCTGCCTTTTCACACCCTGTCCTTCGTTAGTACAAACAGGCGAGGATAAGAGGTTACATTCAAAGGCAAGTTTTTCACTAGGAGGAATGTATCCCTCAGATACGCCAGTCAAATACCATCCTGACAATCCCAACATCGCCTCGGGTTCCTGATGCACAGACGCACCAACCTCGTACCAGTGGAAACTTCTAAGGGGATCTGGAGCACTCAGCCCCAATCCGCCATACTCGTAAACCCAGGCCATTTCACAGATCGCCTCGATGACTCCTAGCTCGGCGGCTTGTGATAACCTCCTTCGTGCTTCATTCAGGTCATGATACAACATCGACCTTGGCAGCTTATAGCGTGGATGCTGATCTGCTTGCAACAAGGCTAATAAATAAGGCGCCTTCGGATATTCCCGGGTGGCTACATCGGCCGAACGGATCAAGTAACGCATCGCAGTCTGGTAATTAACGCTACATTTCATCTCTCCGTTAAGGTAAAACTTTGCTATTCTCTTGCGGGGTAGGATTAGTTGGAGGGAGAGCTTACGTAATTAGCGCCGGGATGACCCGCAGCACTTGCCTTTAGGTAAAATTGCTTGGCTGCATCGTCTCGCTTCTTTTGTTCATAAAACTGCGCCATTTTATAAACCGCTTCGGCATTTCCCAACTTCGCCGCTCGTTGATACATCAGAAAGGCCTTTTCAGCATCTTTTTCAATGCCGTATGACTTCATATCTCCGTTCTCTAACCATTGAGCGTTTAGGACTATGGCGTCGGCATGGTTGGCTTTGTTTAATCGCACTACCCAATAAATCACTTCTTCGCCTAAAGAATCTGTTTGTGGTGGTTCTTCCTCCTCCTCCTCCCCTTCTTCTCCTCCACCTACTGAAGAGGTAGTTTCCAATAGGTCCAAAGTAGTAGAAGTAGGAGTGGACATTTCCAAAGGGAAAGGAAGAGCACCGGTAGTAATCGAAGAGGTGATTTCTTGCGCTTCTTTTAAACAATCAAGCAACAACTTGACATATTCCCATTGTACTTGTAAATCGCGAGTTTTTTTTGCTGCTTCTCTATAGGCATGGATGGCATGTTTGTCATGCATTAGAGTAATGGAGGTTTTACGCGCTCTCAAGGAAGTATTGGAACGAAAGCTACGAACAGACACGGAACTGACAACGGAAAGTCGACTACTATCCATGCCTCCCATACCAGCGCCTCCCATGCCACCACCTCCCATACCAGCACCTCCTACGCCAGAGTTACTGTCATTTAGGAAACGAGGAGGAGGAGGAAGATAATTGGAGAGTGGTCTCTCTGCAGCAAATCTCTTAAAGACGGAATCTCGCTGCTCTTGCGAAAGATGGTTAGAAGAGAAGGAGATTTCTGGCAAGGAGTGAACAGAGGAGACGATTGAGGATTTTCGCCAATGTTCTTGTAAAAGATTACTTTCCTGCATATATGCGCACGCGTGAAAAAGGAGAGAAGGAGAGAAAATAATTTTATTTTATTCCCCAAAACGGGGGAGGGGGGGGGCGAATATTCACAAAGTGAGTTTGTTATACAAAATATCCCCCCTCAAATATTTAACCACGCTTTCTTCCAACTGCTACTCCATGCTGTCTTTCCATGTGATACTTGAAGCCATTCCAATGTTTGTAGCTCTTGTAGCAGATGCAGCACACCCACTTTTTGCACTCCTCGTCGCTGCTGCCTTTTACGGAGCTGGTGGCAGAGGTTGGGGGAGATGGTGGTATATCATCATCATCATCATCATCTTCTTCTTCTTCCTCTTGTCTTCTTTTCAGTGCTGTTGTTTCCATTGTTACAGTAGCAGTAGTAGCGATGGTGGTAGAAGAAGAAGTAATAACAGTAGTAGATTCCAATAATTCAACTTCAGCAACAGCAACAGTGTCAGCAGCAGCAGCAGCAGCAGAAAGAGGAGAATGGGTCAAATGTCCATGCAAGCGGTGATATTTCAATCCATTGGCATTTTTGTACGCCTTTCCACATCCACTCACCAAACAACGATACGGCTTTTCCACCGTTCCTTCAGAATTTGCTATGGGTGGTCTTCCCACAGTGTTACACAATTTGGGTCTGGAATGAGTAAATTCCGTTGGTAATGAGGAAGAAGGAGGAACATCTAATCTTCTTCTCTTGGTTACAAACACCACCTGGGGAGATACTGTGAGTGGTGGCCATGGTTTGAGTTGCTGTTCAGTAAGGTCAAGTCGTTTCCAATACCGCTGTTCTGAATCCTCCCATGAGTAAAAATCTTGTTGCTTTTGCTGCTGTTGTTGATGGCCAAACATTGCAGCAGAAGTAGGCGCATCTTCGGTGTAATGGAGATCTTCAAAATGCTGAAGAAGAGCATGGAGATCCTTTAGCACCAAACCACAACAGACAAAATCACGACAGAAATCAGCACAGAATCTGGTAAAAGCATTTACAGGGAGAGGGACGACCATATGTGCATTGTTGTGTTTTCTGTTTGGAGAATACGACGACGACGATGATGTGGGAGTGGAAGTGGCTTGGGAACCAGCTGATTGCATGAATAAAAGACAGAAACAGATCGAGTTAGTTGATTGATAAAGCACGCTTGGAGGAAGTGAGAGAGAGAGAGAGAGAGAGAGAGTGCGAGTGAGTGGAAGGGAATAACTCGGGTGTCTGTTCGTACTTGAGCGAATCAAGTGATGATGAGCACATATGGGAATAATCACGTGAATTAAAACCTACAAGTCATGTGACATGAGGGAATTATTATTCTTTCAAAAATGTTTCCTTTTTCCACGTTGGTGGAAATGGAAGATTTTTGTGCCTTTGGAGGTTCGCTTGGGAGGTCGCTTCTCCTTCTTCTTTTTGTCCTTTTGTTTCTTGCTGCCTTTGGCTGGGACTGTGGCATCAATAGCAGGCTCAT
Source organism: Zoophagus insidians (assembly GCA_004114325.1). Lineage (NCBI taxonomy): Eukaryota > Fungi > Zoopagomycota > Zoopagomycetes > Zoopagales > Zoopagaceae > Zoophagus > Zoophagus insidians. The sequence goes on from QZWR01000003.1 coordinate 21,922, forward strand.
TAGCTATTACTCCATCTTTCATCATCTCTACTATTTGTTAAATAAAAGTAACAACAACAATGGCAATGGGAACAACAGCAGCAATGGCAATGGCAGTGGAAACAACAACAACAATGGAAAAACAATTAAACAAGGGAAATTACCAACTTCTCCTTCTTGTTGGTTGACGACGTTGTTGCTGTTGTTGTTGGACAAGGGTACTAATTCCTTTTGCTTCTCTGACAATCTAACCACTCTGGCATCATCAACAACATCGTAAATGGTTTTTCGTCTAATTGCTCGGAATTTGCGCTTTTGCTTTGCTCGGATAGACTTGGCCATACCTTGTAGAGAAAAGATAGAGGTGGATCACATGTCATCTTTACCACTATAATAAATAATTGACCAAAAAAAAGCAGGAGTGGTCAAAAAGTTTGACATATGTAAGGTAGGGGGAGTCATGTGCACAACATGCTCTCCGTGGTGTGTTCCGAGTCATTTCTCATTTATTATGCTTGTACGCTCGCCTTGACTGTTAGTGCGTTTGGCCCCGCCTATCTACAGGAAGATGACTTTTGGGAGGCTTTATTTCTTATGAACTCTACAGTTTATGGCTTTTGCCTCTATCTTCACTTTGTCATGGCCACCAGTTATATATTGTTGACCTTTAAGAATGAACTCTTGTATGGTCAACTTGAACCCATGCAAGAAATTGTACTATTTATCCTTTCATTATTGGCTAATAGCAGTAGTTCTTGACCAAACATATAACGGCGTATTTACAACGATTACTGTTTACTTTTCCTTTTTCCTTTTTCTGTTTCTTCTTCATCCAATTTATCCTCGGAATCCAGGTTTCCTTTGATGTCTTTTTGGATGTACTATTTAAACTGGTTATTTGTGCCTGTGGGCTCTTTTACTTTCAAGATCAACACTGGCGAATCGGTCTTTTACTCGATTCCGTAAGTCATTTCTTGTTTGTGTTCATAATTCAGCACTGGTGGAACCAGGTGAGGCAATTGGGAAGTGGTTTTACAAGGCTGACCTGGTTACATGCGAGAATTATTATGGCCTTGGGGATTTATGGCACAATTAACTGGTCCTTTTTACAACTTTGCTTTTCTTTCTTGGAAGCCCGGCCTTGGAATTATCGCTTGGCCTTTGCTGTAAAATCTTCTACTCCTTTTGGGTATTTCTACAATGACGTCTGGAGAATGACTTTACATTGGCTGATTCTGTTGCTTCGTTATGTCTTTCTCTGCTTGGACGTGTATTCTGAAAGTGCCATGCTCAATGGATGCGATGTTTATTCCTACACAATGGAAATCCTAAAAGGTATTTTATTGATTTATAAATAATTATAAGGGAAAAGACGCTTTATTAATGGGGATTTCTCTTGTTTCTACCATTTGTCTTGACCTTTTTCCCATTCCCTTGACCACCATTTACGATGTCTGGGTCGATGTTCCCGATATGAAGAGACGTTGGAGGAATCTCCTGGTTCACCATCAATATGCCAAGTTTCTCAATGAAGTGGTTTATCCCAGTGGTAGCAACAGCAAGGAGATTTCGGGAGAAGCTTTTTGTGTGATTTGTTGGTCTGATTTATCCGCTTGTTCTGGAACGGTGAAACAACTGGTTTGTGGGCATTGTTTTCACTTGGATTGTCTCAAGTTATGGCTGAATCGACAATCCAACTGTCCTTACTGGTATTTAAACCATTCTTGTTTTATAGTATTGACCCCCATCACTCAAATAGTAGATATTCTTTTACTGATGCTTTTCAACTATGGCGGAATTCTCAATCCTCAACAACAGCGTCATAGTGTGAATTCGCACAGATCACAAATCATCATGTTGAACTTGAATGGATGGATGCAGCTTAATAAAAAAAGGAGTAGATAATAAACATGTCCAAGAATGGCTAATAATTCCTCAGAGAGGAAAGAAAGTGCTGAGATCAGATGTTTTTGCATGAGGAATCCTTCGGAACAACCATGTTCCAACGCGTCATAATTATGATTCCAGATTTCTCAAACCACCTTCTAATCAAATATGGAATCGAAACTGACGAAATAGGAAACCGTCTTTCCCATTTAATGATGACGATTTAGGCCACTTTCAGCCTAAAAGGTCTTGGACTGGTTAACTTGCGTTTTCTTGTTAATCTAAAGCGTAAATGTCCAGCACTGCCACCAATCAGAGCATAAATTAAATTTATAAAAAGTGCACTCTTTGATAAGAAGTTTCACAATTAAAGATCGGCCTTTCTGATTGGTTCACTGTGCAGTGTTTATTCGATCGGTTATATTTCTCCTACTGATCATTTCTGTTCTACTTCCCACTTCTCCCCACTTCTGTTTTCAATGATTAGCGTGGCGTCTTGTTGGTGGGCTTTGCTCGCTGACCGTGAACTCCGCTTCATCTATCTCTCTCAGCCTGAACCTGGCTCTCTCAGCTTCCACTCTCTCTTGGACACCTCACTCTTTGTGCATCTCCATACTGAGGAATTTCAAGCTGCTCAGCTGGATTTTACTCAAAGTTTTCATCAGAATTCTCTACTTGGTTCTGTTACCACGTAATTTCTTCTTTTTTCCCCTTCTTTTCATCTTGTTGACTTTTCCCTTCTTCTTGTTAGATGTCGTTTCAAAATTCCTTCCCACTCCTCCTCCCATCCCAACTCCCATCCTGGCTCCCATCTCGGCTCAAATCCTATGCCAGAACCGCTTTTGTACATGGTGGTGGAAATCTCACTCTTTGGAATAAGCGACAGGCTTTCTATAGGGCTTTTCCACATTCTTGATACCGGAGCACCGTTTCTTAAATCTTGTTGTTCGGACTTTATCCTAAATGATCAGGTATTTCCTCTCTCCATTTAACCCCCTTAACCCGTTTATTGCAAATAGGAATTGGACATGATTGAACGTGCTGTGGATAATATTGAAACCAAGGCTGATTATTTGGAGGAATCTGCTGCTAGGTTAACCAGGGATTCACAAACTCGCTTTATTCAGATTTATGATTTTAACGCCGGGGAAACTTCTTCACTGGTTAATTCGGCTCAAGTTGCTTGTTTTCCCTCCTCCAATTACCTTCGCTCTACTTTGCAGGCGCCTTTTCCTCGATATACGCGAGATTGGAATAGTCCACTCTACGTTTCCGAGGATTTATCCGATTTCTCCATTTCTTTGCAACGGTGTAGACGGGTTACGGGATATCGACATTGGGGAAGTCCTAAAAAATCTGCTTGTTTACGCCTAAGAATTCCCCTTCCTCCTCCACCTTCTGCATTTTCTAAAGCTTCTACGGTATCATTACAACATCAGTATCTGATGCAACAACAGCAGCAGCAGCAACAACAACCACTACAACAAAAAATGGATCAATTCTTTCCAGGAATGATGAACACGGTGGCTTTTTTCTGGGGGCGTTATTTATTTTGCGTAAAGCAAATTCTTACCTTTACACATATACCGCCACCACCACCACCACCACCTCCTCTTCCTAGTAATATGACATTAATTAATCCTCCTCCTTTTTTTCAACATTTGACACACTATCCTTCCTTTGCTTCTTCTTCTTCCTCTTCATTTGCTGGTGGTGGTGGTGGTGGTGGTGGTGGTGTAGAAAGAGGTGGGGCTTGTAATATAGCAGGCGTTGCAGGTTTAACTAGTGGTGGAAAGGGAGAAAAGGATTTTTCCATCATTCCTTATGGCGGAATACGGGATTGGTCACATTGTTCAACTTCAACTGCTGCTGGTGGTGGTGGTGGTAGTAGTAGTAGTAGTAGTAGTGCTATTGAGAGAGTAGAAGCAACTTCTAAAAAACGAGTATTTCATGATCAAAAGGAAAAAAAAGCATCAAAAGATGACCGATTTTCAACATTGGATATGCCAATTCCTCAGAGTAAAAAGTCTTTTACTTCTGTTAATCCTGGGTCCGGCATTAAAGGCAGCACTGCTCCTGCGAAAGATATCATCAGCACCAGCACCAATACGGTGAAAAAGTGTGAGCGATGTGGAACTAACCATAGCCCTGAATGGAGAAGAGGGCCAAGTGGGCACAAGACGTAAGTTTATTAGATATTACCAATTGATTAATTAGTAGGGATAGATTATGTAATGCTTGTGGGTTGAGATATGCTAGATCTTTGGCCAAGGCAGCAGGAAAATTGGGAAGTCGACTTGACTCGTTTCCACCGAGAATGGGAGTTTATTACACTACACAACAACAGCAGCAACAGCAGCAGCAGCAGCAACAACAAATGGAGTTACAAGAGTTACAAGGGCTGCAGGGACTTCAAGATTTAAAAAACGAACAACAACAACAACAACAATCGAAAAACACCACAGAGGAACCACCATTACCAGTATTGGTGGGTCAATTAAAGACCACTTCTGCCTCAGAGTTTGGCTATTGGAAGTCTGTTTACCACCACCACCCACTCCTGACCTCTGACAAGTCGTAACAAATTCCTCTCAGTGTAACAAATGTATTTAAGATGAAGAAGAAGAAGGAGTTACCAGTCACGCGGATTGTTGTTGTATTATAATTCTTTGTCCAACAAAGATAATCATTATTATTTAAAAATAAACTATTTGATTCCATTTGTCTGATTGTTTGAAACATTGTCCCACCTCTACCCCTACCAGCACCCACATCGCCAAGCACCCATGTCCAATTTAAGCACCCATGTCGAATTAGAGCCATCTGTTGGGATGATTGGGCATTTCTCCATTTCCTCCTGGGTTGTTTCTAGAGGTAAAAGTGCCCCACCAACTGGATCTTCCTGCTCCTCCAGAACCTGGGTGCGGATCCCGATCTTTAGGTCCACCATCTACTCCGCTTCCATCAGTTTGATCTGTAGCTGCGGCTTCTTCTTCTTGTTCCACCTGCTGCTGCTGTTGTCTTGATGATGTGGATTGATGATATTCTTCATTGTTACTGGAAGTTGGTTCTGGATCAGGTGAATCCTCAGTGTTTGTGGGCTGATTGTTAAGGGCAAGATTTTCAACCTTTTTCGAAAGTTCTTCAACTCCATCCGTCCAATCCTCATCTTCTTCTTCTGGTGGTTCAGCATTTAAATCCACATAAGTGCGACATAATGGACAGAGAAATCCATCAGCTTCTTCCTGAACCACTCTCGAAGTGCCAGGTGAACGAACAGTAACTCTTAACAATGGACGAACACAGCTAAAGTGAAAACAATGCATACAAGTAGTCACTAGGAGTGGAGTCTTTCGAAGAGGGAGTAGACATATGCAACAGGCTTCCGTTGCTGGGGCAGGAGATGGTCCTGCAGGGGATGAACCAGCCGGTCGGTTAGTAATAGTTGCCAAGACATTTGAACTATTAAATATTAATTAATCAATCCCAATAAAAATAATAATTAATTAAACAATAAATAAAACTTACCGATAAGTTCGGCATTGATCAACTGGTCGATCCAACTCTACGCGCATTCTTACACAACGATATACCTCTTCAGTCCCACCACGATATTCAACGCCTAATTGCAAGGTATCTCCGTCTTTGATCTTTACTGCGCCGCTAGCAGCGTTCTGGGGACTTAGACGGACATGATTGAGAAAAGTACCGCTGCTGCTCGCTGTGTCCCTGATGTAGATTGAGCCATCATCGCCAAGCCATAACTCGGCATGATGTCTAGAAACCACCTTGGAGCGAAAACGAATGTCATCTTGCAAGGGTGAGCGAGCAGATCTAGGGTTCTGACGATCAGTAAAGCGACCTATTTTCAAAATAACTCGAGCAGGGATTAAACGCTCGATAGGAGGAAAGCGTAAAGACGGAGATTGGGTGTGTTGTGGCATATGGGCGGAATTAGGGATGGGAGTGTAAGGTACAAGGCGTATTCGTACATTCCGAGGGTTAACTGTCGTTTCTGTATCTGCGATTGTGTTGACTGACGTTGGAGGGAGAGGAGGAGTAGTCATGACGCTACTTGCTGAGAGGTGATTATGGAATTGGGGGCGTGGGAGTTGGGAGGGAGTTGGGGACGTGGGAGGGGGCGTGGAAGTGAGCACGCGAGGAGAGCGGGGGGCGAGAAGAGGAAAAGAGAGGATTTGTTGGGAGGAAAGAAAAAAAAATAAAGCAGAAAAATGTTAAAATTAAAATTTCTTGCTTCCTGTACTTCTTTCTCGTTTTCTGCACCCACTTTTTGCACACTTTCTGCACACTTTCTGCAGACTTTCTGCACACTTTCTGCAACATGCAAGTGGGTGTAACCACACTCACAATCAACTGGAATCATCCTTTGAATCAACCCAAATGTCTAGGAATAGTTGTTTCTCAATTGAATGTTGGTAAACTTGAAAAGAATGCCAAGAAAGTGAATTCTATAAACAGCAAAAAAATCACCAAAGAAAAGGATAGAGAATTATAATTAGTCCAAAGTTATGGAAAGAGATGTATTCTATTTTAGACAAAAACCCTCTTCAAAACACTGGAACACTACAAACACTGCAAACACACACACATCAATTGAAATAACCACACCCATAAATAGCAACAGTGACAGAAACAGCAGTAACCGCAGCCCATTGTGCCAAGAGTGGATCGACCCAGCAGTAATTCTGGTCAGTTGACCGATAAAATTAGCACAAGCGACGGCTATTGGCGGATAAGTTTAGAAATATTGTATTTTTAGCAGCAGTCACTAAATATAGACGAGTTAATCAAATTGAAGGTATTTTTATCAAAGCCCCTTATATTCTCCTTTCTCACTCACCTCTTACACAAATCCGACTACTAGCATTTCGCCAGATCACATTTTATTCCATCATGCCCGGTTCCTCTGTGAATAATTCTTCTACTACGCCAAAAAACTTGGTTGGCTTTACTCTTCAACTAGCAGCATCTCGGCTTTCACTACGCATTGTCAGTGTCCTTGGGCAAGGGTCATTTGGAACAGTTTACCTGGCTGCATGCACCACCGCTCCTTCTAAATATTATGCAATTAAGCACATTCCAACACCTTCCTCTTTTACCTCTACTCAAAAACTATTCCAGCAACAAGAAATAGCACTTCATGCCAAAGTTTCTGCACATTCTAAAATAATCACTTTGTATGATGCTGTTTCTGTGAACTATGGCGGAGAAGAGGGTTACTTTATGGTCATGGAGTACTGCGATCAGCCCGATTTGTTTGACTTTTTAGCCGATGGGCGCATTGAACGTTATGCTGATCCCGATGCTGTGATTAAAGAACTATTTGCCCAGATTTGTGATGCTGTGGAATACTGCCATAAACGTGGTATTTACCACCGCGATATTAAACCTGAAAACATTATGTTGACTACTGAAAAGGACGGAACACTTGGAGTAAGACTTGGAGACTTTGGCCTGGCTTGTGATTATACCTGTATTTCCAGAGGCTGTGGCTCGACTACTTACATGTCCCCTGAAAGCCATCTCGACTTTCCCTTGGGATATGATCCAGCCAAGGCCGATTCCTGGTCTCTGGGAGTGTTGCTTTGTCATATGGTTTCTGGTCTCGCTCCTTGGAGAAAGGCAGAACCTAATGACCCGGGCTTTATTTACCATTTACAAAATCCTCATGATGGATTGCAAAAGCTGTTGGGATTGCCGCGTGGGGTTACCTCGATTTTAAAGAAAGTATTTGTGCTAGATCCTTCCAAAAGGATGTCTGTGAGTGAATTGAGAGATGCCGTTTTACAACTAAACAAGGTCAGAAAAGTAGCAGAAATTAGGCAGGATTCTGTGGAATATCAAAATGCTATCGTTATAGACGATTGTTTAACTACTACTAACAACAACACTATTACAACAACAACAACTATTACTGCTGCTTCTAATGAAGAAGAAGATGATCAATTGATGGATTCCTGTCCCACAAGTCCTACCATGTCTGCCTCAGAATGTCCACCTACGCCAGAGATGCCAGCAACAACGTTAATAATGCAGCAAAATGCCAAGGAAAGAGCTGCTGCGCAATGGTCGTTTGACTCGCGAATAGGTTTCTCTCCAACCGCATGATTTTGTATATTTCGAGTGTATGTGGTTGGTGTGGAGTAGGGTTGGATAAGTGCAGTTAGATGGGATAAAAAAGGAAACTTTGTGGGGTAGCTTAGATCACGTGCAAATACATTGAAAGCACATCATTGTAACATTTAATTGGATGCCTTTCCTTTATTCTTTTTGTACTTTTTCCCCTCTTTTTCCACGCTCTTCCCCTCTTCTTCCACGCTCTTCCACCCTTCTACCACATCCATTACACACACGGCACACACTGCACACATCCGCACACACTGCCAACAACAAAGCATGAGTTTACTACGATTCTCTCCAAAACATTCGTTAAAACTCGAACTATGGCTGAATCAACATCCCTGTCATTTGGTCTTCAAGGGCCTGGTAACTGAAGAGAAAGGAGAGGAGGAGGTGTTGGAGGTGAAAAGACTCAACCTAAACACCAGTCCATCGTTGAATTGGCTAAACCAGGGAGATCATTTCACGATACATCAACTAATGCTGCTTCGACGTGCTAGAAAGTTATTATCGGCCAACAACGAGCTATACAAACAACGCCTCCTCTGCCGATTACAGGAAGTAGAACTGCTTCATCAACGCTGTCATGCACATCCCAACGTGCAAATTCTCTACGGCATGTTTTACTGTGATAATGAGGGATTGTACTTTCAAGTGTTGGAAGATACCACTCATTCCAACCTAGAAATCCTATTAACTCTTCAAACAGGCCCAGCTTGGCTGAACAGGGATAGAAATGTCCAAGTGTTGATAGGAGAACTCGCAGAAGCCGTAGCTTGGTGTCATCGGCAATCAGTGATTCATGCACGGATTAGACCTCGGCATTTGTGGGTTTCTGTGGATTCCAAGGGCGATCCTCATCTTCGACTCTCTGGCTTTTGGTTTGCTTCTTTTCTCATTTCCCCTGCTTCTTCCAATAGTGAAGGGAGTAGCTATCTACCTCCCAGAGATCCCACCGCTCCAAAGAAACGAGTCGATGAATGGGCGGTCGGGATAACTGCGATAAATCTACTAACCAGACAATTCCCTTGGACCAATACCCAATCTCAGCGTTTTAACTGGTTTCAAGCCCAGTTCTTTGAGCAGGAACAGTCAAGACCAAGAACCTTTCTACATCGGCTAGTTCCACTGCATCCTCGAGTTTCGCTTTTATTGGAACAGCTCTTACGCCCAGATTGGAGAGCAGCCTCAGGTCTGACCGAGTGGAGCAGGAGATTGGCGAAGATGCGCGCGGTGGAGGGGGAAGCCTTGTTTGTGGAATTTGCCATCACCAAGCCACGCTTGACAAAAAGTGTCAGGGTTAGGACGGAAGTGGGACAGGAGGAGGAGGTTAGTGCAGATCTAACGCGAGTGGCGCAAGTATTGGAAAGAACCAGCACGCATAGAGAGATTGAACAAGAAGGATGGTGGAGGAATTTTTTGAATAAATATTTCTACTGCAAATAATTCCACATTGATAATTCCACCCTGATAATTCTACTGTGCTAAATAATTCCACCTTGATAATCCCACCTTGATAATTCCACCTTGATAATTCCACCTTGACAATCCCACCTTGATAATCCCACATTGATAATTCTACTGTGCTAAATAATTCCACATTAATAATTCAACTTTAATAAATAATTCCACTGCAAGAAATAAATAATAAAATTAAAAAAAATTATTTATTTTCATGTTGTGCTATTTGTGTGGTTGTTTCTAAAACTGTGCAAGGAGGAGGAGGTCTTCGCCAAGTTTTCACCAAACTCGCCCAAGCAATCAGTTCAAGAGGATTGCTGCATCTTCCTTTTCCTTGTTTTAGCGGGGCCAGTTGAACACCGTAGCTAATGCCCAGAGTTGCACAAACCACCCTGATGCCCTCTGGGGTCAGATCAAGACAGGTCGACAAGGTATCAAAGGGATTTGCTATAAAGCGCCAAAACAGATCATCTTGAAAGTTTGCTTTATACCAAGGCGCCTTTCCAGTGATCAGGTTTATAAGAACAATGCCCAGAGACCATATATCTGCCCTTTTCGCATCATATCCACCACCACCTCCCTGCCTTTTCCTCTTCTTTACCATCTCCTCACTCTTGGCACCATTCCTGACACCGCCACCGACACCAACAACAGGACTCTTGGCGGGTAAATCCGTGGTAGACCACATTTTGACGGAATTCAAGTTGGCAAAGTTGACTTGGTGTTTAAGAAAGCAGGTTCGATAGACCTCTGGAGCCATGTACATTTCACTGCCATGGTTGAACTCGGTATTCTTGTCCAAATGCGTGGTGGCTAGGCCAAAGTCTGAAAGTTTGGCATGTAAAACACCATGAGCATCGGATTTTAGGAGAATGTTTTCTGGCTTGATGTCCCGGTGAGCCACGCCACGGTAATGACAATGTTGGACTGCTTGACAAATCTCGCGGAAAAGATGGATGGATTGAGCAGTTGGTTCTTGATTTTGGTCAAACCAAAGCCAGTGCTGCTGGGACGAACGAGAGAACCAGCCACCTCTTCCTTCTTCCAAGTTCAAGGCGGTGAGATGGTCGTAGAGACTTCCCAAGGGACAGAATTCCAATATCAAGAAAATCCCGGGAAGGTGGGAAATGGTGCAAATGTCGTATAGTTTTACCACGTTGGGATGGCTGTCACAGAGTTGGTGGAATTTGTATTCTGCCATTCCTAGAGCGCGTGAATGGATGTATTTTACTGCAAATGACATCTCTTGTCGATCGGTTTGTTGTCTTTTGAGCAATTCGGCATGGTAGACTACACCTTGAGCACCTTGTCCTAGAATTCTAAGCAGTTTCAAGTGATATCCATTGGGAGTAATCAGGATTTCTTCCACCAGATTCTTGGCTGAATAATCTGAGGAGTTTGGTGGGTTAGCAGCAGAGGACAAGGAATTGAAGGGAGTATCCTCAGAACCATTGGGAGGAGAGGGGAGGTCACATTTGAGGGGCTGCTTGGGGGAAGGAGCATGATTGATGTAGACCTGGAAATTGGAATTGAGAAAAGAAGTGTTATTCGGGGCAGCGATTGAAAGGGGAGACATGTTCCGGATTAGGATGAGAAAAAACAGTCACTGACCAAAAGAGAAATGGACTTGCCAGAAAAGGATATGTGCTGTGAGGTAGTGCGGGGTAGTGGTGTAGTGTGTGAGTGAGTGTGAGTGATGAGTGTTTGAGAGGCGGAAAGATAATAAATAAAATATCACGTGATCAAATTCATTGTTGCGTTGTTATTTTTTCCCAATTTGTGCCACTAGCAAAGGATTGTTGTCCAATTGAACAACAAACAACGAACAAACGACAGAGAGAGAGAGAGAGATGTTAGCAGGGATAAAAAGGGGTGAAAAGCATGTCCTCTGGTTAGGACTACTCACTTTACTCCCCTCCTTGTCGTGGAGTGCGCCAGTTTTGGAAGACAGTGTTCAAGCAGGGACGGTGTTACTGGCAGCACTTATGGATTCCTACCTCAGTAGTTCCTTGAGCACCAGTAGTCAAGTCAAGCATCTCAAGTACTGCGATGATGGCCATGGCTCTGAAACTGTCGAGGAAGAAAGCGTATCTTCGTCTTGTAGTGGATGTACCGCTCCTCCCAAGGATTGCTAGCTGCTTGCAGATTGAGCAAGGAAAGAGTAAGAAGGAAAGAGTAAGAGGGAAAGAGTAAGTAAGAAAAGAAAAGAGTGTAAATATAAACTTGTTATTTCTCCACAAGATATGGCCGAAAGTCAAATTGTTGCAACTTGCCCAAGCCATGGTCTGGACCAAGCCTCCAACGAAACAACCCACCACCACCAGAGGAAGCACCAGGGGAAGAAGCACCAATTTGTAGCTTCAACCGATGAGGCGATATTGCAACAATGTCTCTTCTCTTTCTCAACGGTCTCAATACCCGCTTTCTCAGATGATTCAGCGAGGGAAAGAGTTCAGGGGCAAGACTATGGGAAATCTTGAACAATTCCTTGCTGGTCGGTGCCATGGATTCAGCCGAAACACCAGGAGCAGGGCTGGGCAAGGATTGTCGAAGCCTGGTCAAAGTATCTGGCGGTATCACCCGTCTTAGCATTTCTTCATGTCCTGCCCAGGGTGGTGAAGAATGAGCAAGGATTAGTTTAACCAAATGCCCTGCTCTTGCTGCCCTGTCCAGGCTCAATAATGACATTTCAAGCGTATACACATCACGTGTACAACGCCTTTCTCCAAAGCAAAAAAATGGTAGTTTTCCCCTCCTTCGTTTTGTTGTTAAGAAGTGGATAGGATCGTTTGATCGGACTGGTATGTTTGAGCACAAGTTCTGCCATCTTTTTATACTATACGACATGGGCGTTGATTGTACCGTTTGTCGACATTGATCATCCGCTGCAAAGATATTTTCTCCCGCGGAAATACGCCATGTTGATTCCTGCCGTTTTGTTAGTACTGGGAGTTACGTTAGTGGGAAGCTTTCTAGCGTTGGTGATGATAAGATCAGCACAAAAAAAAGTTAAAAAAGATTGAGGATTTTAAAATGTGTGTATAAGAGTAAGTGGAGGAGGAGGTTGTGTTATATCCGTCCATATAAATCCTCTTCAGCAATGTTCAGATTCTCGGTGGTTTTGTTGAGATAACTCCGCCTCCTTGATTCGAACACCTCCTCATCTCCTTCCAAAAAAGTAGGTAATAACCCTTCTTCCACCACGTTAAACCCATCTGCCAAGATCTCCTCTCTCCTCGACGACGATATGCTGCCCTTTCTCGAAGCCATTTCTTCCTTGGTTGTCACCATAGTAGACCTGTGCAGCTTGGTGTCAGACATGGAGACAGGCAACGGGGCTGGCAGAGGGGGAGATTCGGCCATTTGCCAACCCGGGGGAAGTCGGTTCATCTGTCGAATTCCTTCCTCAGTTTGCAACCAATGGTCGAATTCCCTGGCCACACTGCTGGGAGGTTCTGGGTAAGGAAGCTGGGCCTGCTGAGCCTTGGTCAAGGTCAAAGCCATGGGTAGCTTGGGCGGTGGTGGAGCTCTTCTCCGCTTCATCTCTTGCATTACCATTTCTTTTCTCCTTTTTTGCCGAAATCTCATAGCCACTGCGCCCAGGATCACCACCAGCAACACCACCAGTACTCCTATCGAAGCCACAGCCACCTCGCCACTATGATCTGCTGCTGCATCTTCCTTCATATACTCATGTGCAGATCCACCTAGAGAAGAATTACCAGAAGCTACTGGTGCTGGAGGATGTTTTGTCGTAGTGGTTTTGTCTCTCGAGGTTGTAGAGTTTGTAGTAATAGTTGCTGAATTTAAGCTACCAAGGTTTCCTACATTATCACCTCCAATGTTGTTGTTATTATTATTATTGTTGAAAGAATTAGGCGAATCGGTCATATCACTCATACTTTGGAACACACAATCTCGTCAAATTCCAAAGGTAGCAGCAGTGGAGCGACTGTTGTAGTAGAATAAACAAATATTAAAGAGAATTAATTCTTAAAGGAATCGGCGTGTGCGTTCTTGAGATACTTTCAGGGAAGAATCTTTTCGAAATGCAATTTATACGATTTTACTTTTTCCACAAGACAACGGTTTTAGTAGAGTGTTTTTTTTTAAAACGTGAAAAGGAGAAGGGTTGGATTTGTTGTTAGGAAAGAGTTGAAAAATAATCAATTCGCTCATTTATTCCAATATACAGTATTTCTCTAGTGTACCAATCATGTCTCTTCCTACCTGATCAATAAATTTCCTTTTTATGTTACACGGTCACGCTGTTGCGGTGCTTAACCAATCACCTTGACCGCAGTAGGCTCAATTTGGAGTATGCAAATTTAGACAAATAAACGACAGCAATGTTAATATACATTAATTCTCTTTAGTTGGGGATGTTTTCCTTTGCTGCTTCTCCTCCACTCTCCACTCTTCTTCGCTCTATCGATGGGACTAATACTTGGGTCAGCAATAGTCTAGTAGTAACACTTACTTTTGAATGGTGTAACCACTGTGGGAAATTGTTTATTTCCTCCCTTTGACGTCGTAGGAGTTGTCGATTGTTGTAATGGCCTAAAAGGTTGAGCGTATTTGTTGGTATCTTTCAAGGTGGTGGTGTCTCTCAAGGCAGTAGCAGCTGTGGTAGTAGTGGTGGTAGTGGTAGTAGTAGTAGGAATGTGAGAATGTGCTCTTTTAAGCTTATCTACATGAGAAAAAAGAGCTTATCAACACAGTGAAGTTACTTACGATCTGAAGCAGTGTTTTCTTGAGAAGGAAAGATGCGTTTCTTTGAAACAAGCCCTGACAATAGTTAAATAATTAGATAAATAGCTACCTGTTGAAATGGGTTTTTTTTCCATTGCCAAGAGTTTTTGCCTTAATTCGTCCAATTCTACCAAAGGCAGTAGTTAGTCCAAAAATAAACACAAAAAAAGTACGATCAAACTTTTGACCAAGTCGAACTTCAAAGGCAGTCAGGCTTTCCTTTACTTGTTTGGTCAGGTCAACAGTAACTTGTTCTATCTTTGCTTCCATGGTTGTTGCATGTTCTAATAACGTTCTGGGATATCTCTCTAATTAATGCATAAGTAGGAGAGGAGGAAGAGACCTGCCTTTGATACACTCCAACAACAATAGGCTGGTTCCAACAGAAAGATGCAAGTGTTTGATCAAAACTTCCAAATCTAAAGCTTTGACGGATTTCCAAGTGAAAATTTCATGCTTTTTAAACGCTGCTTCCAACTGGTTTAACCCACAATCTTGTAACCACGTCAATATTTCCACCGTTTCCTCGGTAATAGCGATGTGGTTTTGCTCAAATATAGGCGAAGAATTCAACTGCTCAAGTTCTGCCCTGGAAAGTGACTGCACTTTGAATCTTGAAAAGTTGGATCTTTTACGAATCGGCGTTAACTTTGGCAAATCCTGTATATTTTGTGAAAATGAAACGGTTTTCTTGGTGGAGGTTGCTACCACGCCTGATTCATCCTCATTGTTATATTCACCACCACCACCACCACCACCATCTTCTTCTTCTCCTACATCTTCTAAAGCACCACCACCACGATACATCGCAAAAGAAGGAGAAGGTTGAGGAAGACAAAATCTTCGCAAGGAAGGAGAAGTAGAAGGAGAAGGAACAAGTTCCAATTCATCACCAGAAGAGCATAATTTTTTAACCTTGCCAATAGCTACAGGCAAAACAGCCGTCATTTGATTACTATACGCGCATGCAAGATAAATGACATGTATGGTTAAAGAAGTATTACCAATATGCCTTGTTTGGTTGAGAAACGGATAATCTTGACGAATGTTGTTGCATGAAGAAGACCAGATCCTTTTTCTACCATTTTGACGCGTATTGTTAATCAGCAGCAAGAGATGAGAGCAATACTTTTGACTTAACCGGTGGTTTTAACCCTTGTTGCTGCAATGCGATGCAGTTGATGAGGTTTTAGAATTTAAGAACTTGGAACAAAGGCCTACCTTGCACAATTTCAATAATTCTGCATACTTTAATTTGCTAAAGGCTGAATCATCCGTTTCTGTCCCAACACTAGTACTTGGTAAAGGAGGAGAAGACATTTTTTGCGTGTTTTTCCACAGTGTTGTAGTAAGTGAAAGAGAGAGAGAGAGAGAGAGGGGGAGGCAAAACACAACACACAATCAATTATTTACTGACAGTATTTAATGCCCTACTGATAATGATAATTAATTAATTTACATGTCATCGCACTGATTATGATACTGTGGCTTCCAACATAACACTTGATGCGAGAATCGCTTGAATACCAACGTACAGGGATATCTCGTCCACCAAAACTCCTCCTGAGAAAGGATCAAAGGCATGGGGTTCCATCCGTCGTCCAACTCGCTAACATTCTTCAAATGCAAGTGAGAAAACGTCGCTCTTGGCACGACACTCATTAATTCCTGCAAGGTTTTCCAATCAAATATCCCTGGCCATCCATCGCTGAGGGTCAATCTGGAAAGCTTTTCCAATCGATTCAGCGCATCGAGCATATTGGCAAATCCTTCCAAACAAGGAAAAGTCTGTTCCATTAAGAAAAGCTGCGTTAAATTGGGCATTTTCTTAATACAAGACCAGAAGTCTTCAGATAGGCCTCCTAAATCATTCAGCCTCAGTAATCGTAGGTTTCTTAGTTCTGAAGGTGTCTGGTTAATTGCTTCTACAAATTTGGACTGAGCGAAATCTCTAAGCGCCGATGAAAAAGGACCAGCATTTTTGTAGCTTAGATAGGAAAGCTTGGGAAGAACTGTTGGTAAGATCTGCTCAAAAAACAATCCCACCAATTCTTCTGACCTTAGGGAATCAAAGAATTCCAACTTTTCTAAAGGACAATTCCTTAACCAATGTTTAAACCGAAGTAAACTACGAAGGTCGAGGTAACATTGTTCAATTCTTAGCCTTTTCAGCTGAAACGGGGTCTTGTCTGAGCTGTGCATGGCGTAATGATGGTATATGGAGGGGGTTAGAACTGCAAATCTTAACAGAACCACTTGTTTGAAATAAACAGATTCTAAGCGGTTTCCCAAACAAATCAAACTGATCTTTTCATAAAAGAGATCTTCATAGGGAACTTCCGAGACTCGAAGGTTGAAAAAACGAACAATCCGAAGCTGTGTTAAACAGGCGAGTTTGTTCAACAGGTCGAAGATGGGGTTCAAACCCAGCCAGAAATCCCCATCCACCTCCAAGAACTTGCAGTTGGATAGTATCTCTGGGTGCTTGGAGGCCACAGACAGCTTTTTGTTATCGCTAGGGAGATGAAGCATCTTGAAAGCAATTGATAATCCCATTTGCAGAAATTGTTTGTTGACACATAGCAGGTTTAGCTGAATGGGCCATGAAAATGATAATGTTTTGTGAAGAATTTCAGGTGGAATTTTCATAGTTTAACACCCACTGATATTAAAACAGCACACACGCACACAAAATAACACACATCACATAGTGGAAATGGACCAGGGACAAATAACAGCTCTGATAAAAGCAGCAATTGATGTTAAAGACAACGCCTACTGTCCTTACTCTAAATTCCCAGTTGGTGCAGCTTTGCTTTCCACTTCTGGACGTATAATACCTGGTACATCATCTTTCCTGCTCACATTTATGCAAAATAGGATGTAATGTGGAAAATGCTAGTTATGGTGGAACTATTTGTGCTGAACGTGCAGCAATCTGTCGAGCAATTGTACCCTCTTTTTAGTGCATCTATTAAATATACTTAGAGTGAAGGAGAACGCCATTTTACTGCTGTGGCTTGTGTTAGGTATTTCCCCCCCCTTCAATTTATATAATATGACGGTGCAGTGATTTGGATAAACATCTTCCTCCCTGTGGTCTTTGCAGACAACTTTTGGGTGAATTTGGGGGTGATCTCTTGGTCTTTGAGTGTAAAGCGGATGGGACTTATCGAATGCCGGTGCGGACCTTGGACGAACTTATGCCAGATCGCTTTGCCCCTGAAGTACTTGCCAGCTTTCAACCTCGTCAATAATAATAATAATTATTCATTCTCATTAATTATTTCTGCTACTCTTGCTCGTAATCTCCTGTTTTCTTCTCTTAACTTTGCTAGTTCATCCTGTAATGCTCGCGTTCCTCCATGTTCCTTTAATAATTTCTCATATTCCAACTAAGCAATTATTGTTATTATTAATATTAAAATATAACTTTTTGCTTAAAGAATTGTCGTATCATTTCCACTTGTAGGCTTTGGATTTCCTTGGTTAACTCTTCCTTTGCTTCAGTGACTTTTTCCTCAATCACGTCAGTAATTATTTTTAGCTGAAGTGCACTGAGTTCTGCTGTTGTCGGATTCTCTGTTATTTCCCTTGTTGTGGTTTCCATGGCTGTTGCTTCCCTTGTTGTCGTTTCCCTGGCAGTGGCAGTGGTTGTTTCTTCCACGGGTCGTTTCTTTCCAGTACTGCTAATACCTCCACCAACTAGCCATTCTGCTGCACTTCTTCTCGATTGAGAAACTACCTATTAATACCTCTGACAATAAATCAACAAGGTTACCTCGAAATGATTCCACAGACTGATGTCGATGTAGTTTATTTTGCAATGGTGCTAATAATTTCCAGTTAATACAGGGGAAAAAATAAAGTATTACTTGTTTGGTGGTGATACTTTACATTTTCCAACAATGTTGTGTGTATTCCTCCTTTAACCCTTTCATCCCAAAATGATGCTTCATTCTCGTCCTGTACACGAGATTCTGCTTGAGAAGTAGAAGTCTTGCTTCTTTTTATCTCTTGGTTGTTGATGATCAAAGGATCATCTCCTTTGACTGGAGAGAAGGCCTCGACAAACAATCTTCCACGATCTGACATTTGTTCTGTTGATTTCACCCGCATTATGCTTGATCTTATCAATCCTACTGGATCATCTTCACTCGAACTCTGAGATTGGAATTTAATCTGAGTCACTGCTTCTTGGTGTAAATTGTTAATAACAAAGGTTGAATTCAAAGGGGCTCGTAAATCGTAAATCAAAATACTGCCAGATTCACAACCAACAACTAGGGTCACACCATCTTTGTGAAAAGAAAAGCTTTTCAACGGTTCATTTGTTTGTATTTTCTTGATAATCCTGAGTCGTTTTAATTAACAGTGCGATCAAAATAAGTGGTACTTTTGTTTTCCAATATCGTAAAGTTTCACACAACAATCCAATCCTACCGATGCCATCAAAGTCTTATTCAACGGGCTGAATTGAGCACTCTGCACAGCAGAATCATGCGACTTTTCAAAGCGATATATGATTCCTCCTTCATTGGAATCTACCAAGGTCAAATTCCCTTCGTCATCACCACAAGCCAAGAGTGATTTGCGAAATCTAGAAGAGGATATAGACGTAAAGCATAGCGGCTTACGTTGATAGTATAATAACCATCGCTAAAATAAATATATACCATGTCTAGCAAATCTGGTTCAGATCCTACATCTCTTGGGATTCTCTTTGCTTGTACTAAGTCTGTTGAAAGATTCCAAGTGAGAATTCTCGCCTTGGAAGTTGCAGCGTATAAAAGTTTGGGATAAACGGGATCCTTGCATATAGCCGTAATTATTTCTTCATCATTCAAGTTTTCACTGGTACTTTTAAACAAGGAATAATTCTTTGGTCCTCGATAAGTTTGCTCTGTCCTATCCCAAATGTACAAATCGAGGCTATTTGAAGGATTCAATAAAACATTGTTGGAATGGTCAAAGAGCATATGTGCAACTGAGCGAATCTATAATGCAGTAATTATTCAAGATGCTCGATTTTGAAGATTGTTTACTTGAACTGAGGCATGATTCAGCGGAATAGAAATGGGTGAACTATCATCGTACAAATTTGTAATGAATGGTGAAGATTTCCCCCCTCCGACACAAAATTCCGTTCCTATTTCATGGTCAACCTGGTTAACTGCCAAGGCAAAGCATGAAAAAATTACGATCGGAAGACCAATCTATGGTACATGCATTTCGAAGGTAAGGAATGCTAAGATGTGGTTTATCAGCATTGTTTATATCCCAGACATGGACAACAGAAGAAGAACAGGAAGCCAACATTGTCACTGAAAAGAGTAATTATTGTGATGCTGTATAAAAAAAATAATTCCAGATAAATAAAGTTCTATGGCTTTGAAGGATGGCTGTCACATGACAGTTTCATTTCTATTTTTTGGAAGAGTTCTGCAAAAATTTAACGACTTTCTGATTTTCTTCCTTTTCTCACCACAACACACCACTTTCTCCTTATTGGTTACGTCCTTCGACTATTGCAGCGTTACTAGTTTCCTTGCAAACTCAGAGCAAGTAACTAAGAAAAGCGTTCATACGCAACATTTCCTTTAGGCATCTTTAGACTTGGCATTTCTTTTTGTTGCATATCAAAATGTCCCAGTCTGTTGAAGATTACTCCAATTTGGCTTCATTGCCGCTATCTATGGCTTCGGATGAAAGCATCATCCAAATGTTGAAAGATCGTCACAGCATAGGATCTCCTTATACTCGACTGGGAAGTCGATCGTTGGTTACAGTTAACCCCGGAAGCACTCTTGACATCATGAATGATGCCACTGCTCAGCTTTATGCTGAACTCGGCTATAAAGATACTACTGGAAAGCCATACAAATTGGCTCCACATATCTATGAGGTTGCTACAAAGGCCTATCATGCCATGAGGCGAAGAGCTGAGGATCAAACTGTGATTATAAGGTAGCTCTTTGATTAAACTCTTGCTAACTCTGTCCTTCTTTATAGTGGTCTATCGGGTAGCGGCAAGTCAGAGACTCTACGTGCTGTGGTTTCACAGCTCTCATTACTCGCTAAGAAATCAAAGAAAGAAGCAAAACTACATCTTCAATTACAACAAGCACAGTTAGTACTGGAACATTTTTGTAACGCAAAAACACTGGGAAATAACAACGCTTCTCTTTCCAATTGTTTCCAAGAGTTGCAGTATAACGAGCGTGGAAGAATCGTCGGGTGCAAATGGTTGGTATTTGGGTTACAAAAGCACCGCGTATCCGGAACTCCAGCAAATGAACGATCATTTCATGTATTTTACGAATTTTTAAGTGGAGCATCAGGACAAGAACGACAATTGTGGAAGCTCAGGGATCCAATTTCGTATCATTATTTACGTCAAAGTCAATGTTTCAAGATAACCGGTGTTGATGACGCTTTTCAATACAACGATCTATGTGAGGGTTTGCGCGCGTTGGGAATGAAGGCTGAACAAAAGGATTATTTATTTGGTTTAATGGCGGCGATTCTTCATTTGGGCGATTTGGAGTTCCAAGACCAAGGAGATCAAGACGCTTGTCAAGTTACCAACTATCAACAGCTTGAATTGTGTGCCGAATTTTTGGGCGTATCTCCTTCTGCATTATCCACCTGTTTGACCTATCAGACCAAACTTGTCGGCTCAGAACTCTGCACGGTTTTTCTAAGTGCTAAAGAAGCAGCCATTCAACGTGACATGCTTAGCGACACTTTGTATTCACTCTTGGTAGGATGGCTCGTGGAATGGATGAATCAAAAGTTTTGTAAAAAGGACGAGGAATTTTCCAATGTCATTACACTTCTTGATTCCACTGGTTTTCGCCAAGGTTCTGATAAATCCAAAAAGCACCCTTCCGAGTTTGAAGCTTTTTGCAGTAACTTTGTAGCAGAACGAATTCAGAATTACGTTATTCGTCGCTTTACTGCCGGGGAGGATTTTTATCAAGGATATGATAGCGCTGAAAAGTTATTGAGGGGTGGGTTAAATGAAGCTGGGTTTTTGACTATGTTGGAAAAGGAAACAAATGATCAATTGGATGCTACTCAATTGGGTAAAAAGCTAAATCGCATTTTTGCTTCCAATCCTTCTTACGTCAAAGTGAATGATTCGATCTTTGGCATAATGCATCAACATGGACAAGTAAATTATAGTGATTCATTGTTTTTGCGCAAGAATAATGATGTTTTCCCGCCGGATTTTGTGAACTTGGTCCGTAATAGCCAGAATAATTGGATTGTTCAATTATTTGAAGGTCTCTCTACAAAATCTCATCCCCGCCATGGTCAAACCATTGTTGCTGCTCAACATTCTACAAAGCCCTCAAGACAGCCAAGCCGAAAGTGGAAAACCAAGACTGCAGTGGAACGTGCCCCTCCTGTTCCCACTCCAGCAAGTTCGAATAACACCATCCTTGAACAGCTTGATAACACTTTAAACGAGTTATTCGATTCGATGAATCAGCAAACTGCCTGGCTAGTCCTTTGCATTAAACCATCTGAAGAAAACGTTGCTCTTATGAACATTGTAAAGTTTGACCAAAGATTTGTTAAACAACAAATTAAAGGATTGGCTTTACTTTCACTGGTTAATCATAGAATTCAACATGTAGAATATGTAGTGTCATACGATATTGGTGAATTTGCAGAAAGATATGCTTCTATGATGACTTCTATGAACCTTCAATCTGAACGAACAGATAAAGAACGAGTTCAAGCATTATTGGCAGTCTCTGGATGGACCGAGAAGGAAGCTTCTCTTCAAGATGGAAAAGTGTTTTTAACCGAAGCAACTTGGAAGCACATGGAAGATCATATTCGTCAAACCGAAAAAACTGATCGTTCAGGCAGAACAGCGGAAGAAAGCTCAATTTATGGTGGTAGTGATGCTACTTCCGTTTGGGGCGAAGAGGGTCAACGTGGAGACCTCGTCAGCGAATATGGTGCAGAAAAACCAAGATCATTTACGCCAGTATTCCCACAGTCCATCAGGATGAACCCACAACAATTGCAGGATGAAAAAGAAGAATTGATTATGCGCGATTCGGAACAAATCGAAGGAAAAGAATTATCCCGTCAACGAAAAATTTGGTTGGGGATTGTTCGAACTTTTACCTGTTGCATCCCAACTGCCTGTATTCGACGCTGCGGTGGAATGTCTCGACAAGATGTTCAACTTGCCTGGAGGGAAAAAGTAACTTTATGCATGTTGATCTTGATTCTTTCACTCATGTCGTTGGCTCTGATTGTGGTACTACCTTTTCTGCTCTGTCCACCGGTACATCAATTTTCGCCTGATGAGTTTAAATATCATCAAGGCACATCAAATGGTGACGATTTGTGGATGGGTATTTATGGAAAAGTTTATGACGTATCCACCTTTGCCAGACAAGGCCACGGGGCTAGTTCTACCTCCTTCGCTGTATCGCTTGCGGATATGCAACAATTTGGTGGCCAAGACGTTTCTTATCTCTTCCCGATGCCTTTAACCGAATCTTGTAAAGGATTAGTGAATAACAACTTGGTAACGGTTGAAAACAACATGACTCAGTTGAACTCGCAAGCTGTGCATTACAGTGGACCCTTGGCTCGGGACCCGACTTCCAAGTTGGCTCAGCCTAACTGGTTCCAAAACCGAGTGGTTAAAAGGTTCAATCGTAAAGGAATCTTGAAGGGAGATATTGCTTTTGAGCCTGCTAAAGTCTTAAAGGACGCCTTGAACCTGAATAAGCGCTGGGCGATTATTGGAAATGAAGTATTTGACCTTACCTACTACTTCATCACAGCAACTAATCATCCTGTGAAAACTGCGGGTACTCCGAACTACAACTACTTGGGAAGTGGCGTCGAAGATCTTTTTAGTACCTATGTGGGACAAGACGTTACAGAACTTTTCAAAAAAATCAAACCAGAATCCCAACAACCAGTGCTTATGAGCTGTTTGCGCAATACCTTCAAGGTAGGAATTGTAGACACGCGTAAATCCGTGCGTTGTCAAGTGAGTGATTATTTACTTTTGGGAACTGCTGTGCTCTTGGTATTGGTGATTCTGGTGAAGTTTCTTTCTGCTTTGCAATTGGGTTCTCGAAGAGCGCCTGAGGATCAAGACCGTTTTGTTATTTGCCAAGTTCCTTGCTACACTGAAGGTGAAGATTCGTTGCGCAAGACGATAGATTCTTTGGCTGCTTTGAGCTATGATGACAAGAGGAAATTGTTGTTTATCATTGCTGATGGTATGATCGTAGGAGGTGGTAATGACAGACCAACCCCAAGAATTGTATTGGATATTCTTGGAGTTGATCCTGCCTACGATCCTGAACCCCTGGCTTTCAAGAGTATTGCCGAAGGGTCCAAACAACTCAACTATGGTAAAGTTTACTCTGGATTGTACGCTTTTGAGGGACACGTCGTTCCATACCTTGTCGTTGTAAAGGTGGGAAAGCCTTCCGAGACATCTCGACCAGGAAATAGAGGAAAGCGTGATTCCCAAATTGTCTTACTTCAATTTCTCAATCGCGTGCACCGAGAGAGTGAAATGTGCCCCCTGGAACTTGAAATTTATCACCAAATGAAGAATGTCATTGGAGTTCATCCTTCGCTCTACGAATATATCTTGATGGTGGACGCCGATACGGAAGTAATGCCAGACTCGTTGAATCGTCTAGTCTCTTGCATGTTACACGACCAACAAATTATGGGAATTTGTGGAGAAACTAAGCTACAAGAAGAAGATCTTACCTGGGCTACTATGATTCAAGTCTATGAATACTTTATTTCTCATCATATGGCCAAAGCTTTTGAATCACTCTTTGGATCTGTTACCTGTCTGCCTGGATGCTTCTCAATGTATCGTATCTTACAAGCTGGAAATAACCGTTTATTGATTGCTGCTGACGACGTTGTTCGGGACTATTCCGAAAATCAAGTAGACACGTTGCATAAGAAGAATCTATTGCATCTCGGTGAAGATCGCTATCTGACCACGCTGATGTTGAAATACTTTCCACAGTTCAAGATGACTTTTACTCCTGACGCCGTCTGTCGCACTGCTGCACCGGAAAAATGGTCAATTCTGCTTTCACAACGTCGTCGCTGGATCAATTCGACTGTTCACAACTTGTTCGAATTGATGTTATTGCCTGATCTATGTGGCTTTTGCTGCTTTTCCATGCGTTTTGTTGTGTTTTTCGACCTTTTTGGCACGTTAGTACAGCCATCGATGATGCTTTACTTGGTTTTTCTCATTTACAAGGTGATTGATACTCACACCAGTGATCAAACACAAGGAACAAACTTGGTTTCTTTGGTTATCATTGCATCTGTTTATGGGCTACAAGCATTTATATTTCTGATTAAGCGACAATGGCAACACATTGGTTGGATGGTAATTTACCTTTTGGCAACACCAGTGTTTTCCTTTTTGCTCCCACTGTATTCGTTCTGGCACTTTGACGACTTTAGCTGGGGTAACACACGCATTGTGTTGGGAGAAAACAACAAAGTAAAGGTTATCCTGCAGGAAGATGAGACGTTCAACCCCAAGATGATTCCTATGAAGAAATGGGCTCATTATGAACAAGAATTATGGGAATCTACTTCTTCTATCTCTGCGTACGATCGACCGTTGCCATCACAACTTCCAGCCACACGCATAACATCTATGATATCATCGTCATCCTATGCACTACCTCAGAGCATCCGAGGAAGCGTGATTGATGTTACTGCTTTGCAAGGACCTACAGACGAAGAGCTGTTCATGGAGATCAGGAAGGTGATTCAACAAGCCGATCTGATGCATATTACGAAGAAGCAAGTACGAGAGCATTTATCAACAACTTTTGGCGTAGATCTGACCAAGCGAAAAGACTTTATAAACCAAAGCATTGAGTTGGTACTTCAAGAAAGAGGACGTTTCTAAGATTCATCGCTTAAATAACGTTAACCACACGTAAACAACGCAAACCACGTAAATAAATATATTTTTTAGAAGAGTTTTTTTTTCTTTTCTCTCTGGCCCACAAGAAAAATGCCTAGAGACGATACGGCGCCATCTCTGCATATCACTGGCTTTCGGCCAAACGTTCGGTAATTCGCGCCTTGCTGTGTTATTAGGTGTTAACAAGGGCGGGTAGATTAAACGAAATACGAGAATTGTTTGAACCATTTGGGCGGATCCGCGATGTCTATGTTCCCATTGACTATTACACCAAAACGCCACGGTCTTTTGGCTACGTTCAGTAATCAAGCAAGTATCGTCAAGGTGTGAGCTACTTTAGATTTTACGATCGACGCGATGCTGAGGATGCGTACCATAAGCTAGATGGGATTGATTTTGACGGCGCCAGATTAACCGTTCAATGGGCCAAGGGACAAAGACGCTGTAACTTTTTTTAGCATATATATATATATATATTTGAGACTCACTGGAGGGAGGAATAGCGTCGCATGAGATGCGACGAATGGCGGAAGGAAGCAGATTTTCACCAAGAGACCATCATAATCGTTGGTCTTCTCGTTCACCACCACCACCAGCGGCTCGTCGACATTATCGACCAAGTCGTTCACCACCACCTTATTACGGGCGACCACATAGTTCTCGGGGGAGCTATTACAATGGAGGCGGGGGTGGAGGTGGCGGGTATTACGGACGCAATTCCCCACCACCGCCACTTTCTACAGGACCACCACCACCACCACCACCACCACAATCATCTCGATACCGTCGAGGTCGTTCTAGGTCTATTTCACCCTATGGAGCCGGAGGAAGTAGAAATTATGTACCAAGTGGTAGAAGTAGATCGCCAGTACGACCCGCTAATCAACGGAATCCAAGGGGAGATAATTCACCACCATCCGCTCCAAATAATAACTACACATCTAATAATTATCGCAATTCCCATATGGAACGCTCAAGAGAAAGACACAGGGGACCATATGAGCAGCAACAGCAAATGATTGAACATAATTCGACAATTAAACCTCGATCACCTTCAAGAGGTGGCTATGAACAACAAGGGGGTTATGTGGATGATTTTGAGGTGCTAAATGTCAACACAGGACATTCTGATCACCACCACTCCCAACAACAACCACACAATGATGCGGATTATGCAGAGCATGGAGAGCGTTATAAGCAACATGACGGTCATGGAGAAGGCAGCAAGGAAGGAAGTACGTTTTACATTGAGGATGTGATGGAAGAAGAAGCACCAGCCGCAGCATTAAACGAATCAGAGGGAAACGCCAATTAGGTAATAAATCATGCTTTGCTCCTAATTGAAGGAGAATCCCACAACTTTGACCATCTTTTGGCCTTTGTCAATTAGTCAGCTCTGTTTAGCGTGTGTGTTGGGGATATTTCATAGTTTGTAACACTCTGTGGTTATTCCCCAATTTTCAGTGAATAACTTCTATTTTTTAAGCAAACTACAGGAATTTGGATGATTTCTCATTACTGTTGGTGTGTTTTGTGCACAGATTAACGCAAGGGGATTATCCAGACAAACATGGCATCAATAAGAAAGATGTTGGCTTATTAATCAAAATAAAGTCGCCACAGTTAAAGTGCGCTTCACTCTGCAATAACCTGGTTATTTCTATGCGTCTTGTTTAGATCTCTACCCCTTTTAAGGGTTACTTAGAGACCAGATATAACGCAAGTAAGTAACTAGGGAAGCATTGGGTGGTGAGAGGTGAGTGGATGGTGATATGAATAATTCAAGAAATATTAATTTGTGGGTCTCACTTTTTCTTTCTTGTTTATAGCAGCACAACAGGATGGTTGAAACAGGGAAAAAACATTTACTCTTGGCTGATGATTTGGAGGATGATTTTACCACCACCAGCACCAAAACATCCAAAATAAAGCGAGAAAAGTTGGATTTTGAAGAGGATGGGAGGGAGAAGGGAGGGGAAAAAAAGGAAGAGTATAAGAATGAACCAGCAGGTTGGTTTTGGAAAAATGTTCTTGAACCAAGGTAAGCGATAAATTGGTGGTAGATACAGTAATAGCGCGATAGTTTGGACAAGTTGGCAAATGACCAAGATATGCCCATGGTGAATTCATTGACAGAATTACAAAAGGTCTTTTTGCAGATTCCAGCAGCAGCAGGACTAGAAGCAGGAGAAGATTGGGAAAAGGTTATATTAGCACTGTTTGAAGGAACTTTGCATGAAAAACTAATGGCACCGTTAAAGAAGGTAATTTTCAACAATGTTACAAGACGAGTGTGTGTGTGTGTGTGTGGTTAGAAAGAGACACCATTGGTGATTATACTGGCAGCATCTGGACAACGTTGTGCAGACTTGATAAGGTAATATCAGTGAGTAGGAGTGTGGGGGGGATACTAAAGGGGTGTGGGAATAGATGTTTGCCAAATTACCAAAAAAAGTGCAAAATAGCAAAATGTTTTGCTAAACATTTCAAGGTTCAACAACAAGTCGCTTATTTAACGAACACCCCCGTAAGAATCGCCATTGGAACGCCCAATCGGATAAAGGCGTTGATTGAACATGGAGCCCTATCAGTAGAACAAACCATGCTGTGGATGGTTGATATGCGCCTGGATCTGAAGCAACGAAGGCTCTGGAACATTCCAGAACTTCAAAAAGACGCGTTAACTTTATTTCAAAGATTTGCTCACCAGCAGCAATCCTGGATGTTAATATAACAACTGTTGTATACACTTCCTCCTTTCTCCTTACATTACTCAGTGTCTACCCATTCTGCTGCTAGTTCTCCTACATAGGCGAGGTGATATCTTTCTAACGTAGCACCCAATTTATAGGCCTTGAATCTATAGCTCTGGTGATTAATCTGACTAGTAGAGAATAATTACGCCAAAAATAAATTGGAGGCAAATTGTAATAATCCTATCCAAGTGACCAAGAGAGAAGGGAGTATCCAACCACTCAGAAAGAGTAAAAACTACATTTACACACTCGGCATTTTAGCATAAATACGGGTAGATTACAAAGAGGAGGGCGTTTAAAAGTAACGACTGCCAAGCGTGAAATCGGACATAATCGTTTTTTTGTTCAAAGATCAATAACAATGCACCTATACAATCAAAATCCTGGTAAAAGAGGGGGGGAAATACCACTAACACCACAGAAAATGTAACAAACTGCTGCTTCTACATCCACTCGCCAACCAAGACTAGTTTCGTATTTGTTTACTCGGATGCGTTCATCTTGGAGAGGAGAACGATAGGAAGCATTGGCAAAGGGATTCTGACTGGCAGCTCCACCCAGAGAAGCACCACCTGCAGAAGCACCGCCACCGAGAGTGGAGGAAGGGACATGATGCTCAGTTGCTTTGTTTAACGAAGTAGAGAGTGGGGTAAAGGGAGTATTGGCAGTAGGTCGAGCACTTTGATAACTCTCTGATGAATAATTCATCTTTCTTTGTAATAGCAGTTTTTTGTGGGTAAAAGCGAGACAAGTTTTGTTTTGATAAATGTGAGAAAAATAATTATTAAAAGATTATTAATATCTTTTGCATAATGTCATACTACAGATTTATTAAGGAGGCCATATACACACACACACACACACACACACACACACACACACACAGATAAGAATTACCCCGCACTAGGATTACCCCGCACGAGCAAGAGCACGAGCACCAACACGAGAATTACCAAATCCGGAAAACGGGTATGTTTTAATTCGAAAAGAATGAAACTGGTTAAAGCTGCTTATTGGTGACAAGGCCAGGAGGTGAGAACCATCACCCCACACACACTTCTAATCACGAGGAACTTTATTGCTTTCAAAGGAATTTCCCACCGCCCCGCCCCTTCAGCACCGCCCCCTAATAAAGCCGCCCCTCTTTCTCACTCTCTTAATCGCTCAAGCGTAACGACGCATATACTGTGTGTGGATGAACTCTTCTCCGCAGGTAATGTTGGATCCCTTCGAAGATGGTCGCAAGCAAGATGCTCCGGCCTTTCTATACAACTACAACCAACTCTGTGATCTCTGGCTTTGGTCACCCTGGGAAAGATTTACTCGCTTCTCCCTCTTTCTACGCGCTGAAGCCGCTACTTGGTATCACGGAAGTCTACGTCTATTATTACTCGATCGTTATCCCTCATATGCATTATTTATTCGATCTCAAGCTCTCTGCATATCCTCCTCCAACTCAGTAGATTATGTCAAGGGAGGGGAAAGTTGGAAGTCTTCTTGTTGGTCCTTTGTTTGTCGTCAATTCTTGAAGAGATTCTCTCCTGGCGAGGATAAGCCTCCTGGTCAAAAAAGCAAAGAATCCGTCGTTTCTTACATTGATCGTTTCAACTCTTATAGGTCAAACTTGCTTAGTTTGGGTGATCCTAGCGATAACAAGAAATCCTTATCAGAAAGGAAATTTATTGCAAAGTTTGTCCAAGGTCTCAAGCGCTGGTACAAGGATGAAACTACCTTCAAGATGCGAATCAAGGAAATGACCTATCTAGAAATGTTGGCTTATGTGCAAAGTTTAGAAGATTTAGGTCTGGACAGTGGTAGTGAAAAGGAATTTGACGAGAGTGGTATTAATGGTGAAGTGGAAGAAGAGGAAGAACAAGAACAACCTTGGCGAAAACCTCGCAATAATTCTTTCTATGCTTCTGTTACCACCGCCACTGCCACTGCTGCTGAAGAAGAAGAAGAATTATTGCAGTTCAAGCGAATGATCAACGGACTGAATAAAAAGTCCTCTCGTCCACTCCTTCCCAAGGTCCGAATGCCCAGGCGTTCTAACCGAGGATCAGACACTGCTGCTTCTCCTTCCAACGCCTCACCTACGCTAAGTTCTTGTTCCAATCGTGGTTTGTCAGCTTCTGCTGCTTCATTTCTAGCATTGGCCAAACAACTAGGGAAAGAAAGAAGTCCTACTACTTACTTGAAAGATATGCGTGTTTGATTATTATCTCCCATTGGTGGTGGTAAAAAATATATAAATTCATTTTATTTTTTAAAGATATTTTTTTAATCAGGCGGAACGTTACTAAATAAAAAACTAACCGATTCCCCATTATGAGTCCTTCTAATGGCCTCAGCAAGGATCATGCTAATATCCAACACCTCCAACTTGGAACACCTCTTTAACTTCTCCTCCATGGGGATGGTATTAGTAACCACTACTCGCTCCAACTCGCTATCATTAATCACTTGAATCGCCTTTCCGCTTAAAATCCCATGAGTTACTATTGCAACTACTGCCAAGGCGCCCTGTTCCTTCAAGGTCTTTGCTGCTAGGCCCAAAGTCCCACAAGTATCCGCCATATCATCCACCAATATCGCTACTTTGTCCTTGACATCGCCCACCAACACCATTCTTGATACTTCATTGGCTTTCTTTCTTTCCTTGTGAATTAGGGCAAAATCAAGGTTAAGTCGATCTGCAATGGCCGTAGCTCGTTTGGCCCCACCGGCATCTGGTGAAACAATCACTGCTTGATGCCAGGTGGGATTACTGCTCATTTGTCGCCTGATGTATTTGAGCATGCTGGGCTCGGCGTATAAATTGTCCACTGGAATGTCGAAAAAGCCCTGGATTTGACTGGCATGTAGATCCATCGTGATTAAATGACTGGCCCCAGCAACAGTTAACAAATTGGCCACTAATTTCGCTGATAAAGGAGCCCGACTCTTTTCTTTCTTGTCTTGTCGCGCGTAGGGGAATATCGGCATTACCACGGTTATTCTTCGAGCAGACGCAGAATGACAAGCATGGATCAAGATTAGCAGCTCCATCAACATGTCATTGATTTCTCCACAGCCAGATTGGATAATGTACACGTCTTCATCTCGCACCGATTCGCCAAAAGTTACCGAAGTCTCATTATTGGTGTATTTCACCACCGCTACTCTTGCCAGGTCCATGTCCAACCTCTTGGCTATTTGTCGAGCCAGCGATAAATGAGAATTTCCGCATAATATCTTGATGGAATTGGAAGTGGTGAGATATGAAGACATGCGATAGTTGTTAACCGGCAAAATCACGCGTAACAAAGGTTAAAAAAGCCAGCTTTATTTGAAAATCGACTTCATAAACTTCTTCTTCTTAGGCTGATTTTAGCACTAGCAACACAACCAGAGTGGTTCCTTCAGGGTTAGTGGCAAAACCAGCTTCCAAGTTCCTCCTATCAATGAGGTATCTCTTGCTCTCACCGTCCTCACTCAACAATTTCACTGCTTCCTGTTCTGATTTCATTCCATCTACGCGTAAAGCAGCAAATGATTGATATTTCTTGTCCTTCCTGTAAAGAGCATTTATTTTTCGCTCAATTGATTGCTTGGGATTATCCAATTTGGCTTGGGCAAGATCATTTAGTTCCTCCTTAGGGGTGATTTTCCCTAATCTTTTACCCCTTCGGTATGAATTGATCGCTTCAACCAACTTGTTCTCGTCAAAGTCAAAGAATTCTGGGGGAGATTCCACAAACAAAGCTACTCCACGATCCTTTATAGCCGCGAAGCCAGCTTTGTCAAAGGAATAAAGTTCGTTCGAGTCCAGGAATGGAACCTTGTTATCATAAATCGCTCCAATGTATGCGACAACTTTATTCAAGGTGATGTTCTTCGATTCCACCAGCTTGACCAATTCGTCCTGGGTGATTTTTCCATTTTTACGCAAAACAGTGAGTGCTGCTGCGTTCAGGTCTTTATTGGGAGCAAAGGGAGTCGTGATGCCCTTCCCTTTTCTTGCTAGATTGTATCCTTTTAAGGCTTGATCTGCTGTAAGAGTGTTGTCGCCATAGGCTGCCAAAACTGTACTTATAAAAAGAAAAACAACCACCAGGGTTTTGTTGAACATTTTTTTGCAACAGTGGATTTGTTTGGAATGGGCTTTTTGAGAGAGAGGAGGTGTACGAGGAGAAGTGCAAGTTTTTTTTCTGAAGTCGGATGTGAGGGGGGGAAAAGGGAGAAAAAATGGAGAGGGGAAAAAAGAAAGATCTTGTCACGTTATTTTTTCCACTTATTTTTTTCTCAAAAATCGAATTATTCCAATTTCGTAATAATCTGCTGTAAATTGGCATCACATAAAGTCAATTCACAGTTGGCTTAGATTAGGCGGGGAGGCCGTGGTGAATTGATAAGAAAAGCAGAGTTTATAACATAAACCTGTAGGGCTTGAACCCACAACAATTGGATATTCCATTTATGGGCAAAATTTGTCAACAATAGAGTCAATGTCCAATGACTCCATGAAGCGCTCAAACATTTTGAAACCGGCTAAACGCTGAAAAGCCCAATTTTTGCAAGTAATAAAAATTTATTCTGCAGAAACAGTAAATCGTGCTAACCTTCTGTGTACCTAATTATCTCTCTAACAATTCCTGATAATTAACAAATACCACGGTGACCTGTTGCATTATTAACAATTCTCTGTTTTATTTCTCCCTGTTCAACTGGGGTGCTAACAATTGAATAAATTTTGTCGGAGAATACCTTTTCACGTGACATTTTTCATGGTGTTAGACGCATATGTTAATGTAAAACCGCTATCACTTTATTCTCAATGCTATTAAATTTGTAGGGAGCAACGGTATGGTTTACCGACAAGGCAGAAGCGTACGTAGGCGGTATTGTGGGGGATCGACAGGTGGAAGGAGACCTGGTCACCCTGACCTTTTATAAAGATGCCACTGGAGAGGTTATTCCCTTTAATTAAGGGCCTGGTCTTAAGATTATGCATAGGTGGTGGTGATTAAAGCAAAAGATGATCAGATTGAAAATCTTCCAGTGTTAAGAAATCCTCCCTTGTTGGAAGCCACAGACGATTTAACCAATCTAAGTTATTTGAATGAAGCTTCTGGTAACTCTTTTTTCCCCTCTTCCTTCTCCTCCTCCTCTTGCTAATCTCTTGGAATAAGTTTTGCAAAACTTGAAAGCAAGATATGCTACACAAAACGTTTATACCTATTCCGGTAACTTTCTGAATTGTGGCGTAGCTTAGTAACATATAGGAATTGTCTTGATTGCCATGAATCCTTTTGCCAAAATCCCCATCTATACCAATGAGCTAATCCACGCTTATTCAGGAAAGCGTAGAGGAGAGTTGGAACCACATCTTTTCGCCATAGGAGAAGAAGCATATAGGGGCATGTTGATTGAAAATAAAAATCAAACTGTAGTTATTTCCGGTGAAAGGTACGTTTCGCTTTAACCTCCTCCACTTAGCTGGCTTGGATTTAGTGGAGCAGGAAAAACCGTTAGTGCCAAATTCATCATGCGATATTTTGCTACCTCTGCTGATCCTATGGCTTCACAATTGGAGAGCAAATGTGTGTTACTTCTACCTTCTAATCTCGCTAATTCCCTTTACCTTCACAGCTGCTCAGTTTAGCGAAGTGGAGGAAAAGATAATGGCAACCAATCCGATTCTCGAGTCATTCGGTAATGCCAAGACTACTAGAAATGACAATTCTTCTCGTTTCGGTAAATATATCGAATTGCACTTTGGAATGGACAACACCATTGTCGGCGCAAAGATAAGAGTTTACCTGCTGGAGAGATCTAGGCTGATTATACAACCTCCCACTGAGCGTAATTATCACATATTCTATCAGTTATGTATTGCGGCTCCACCTTCTGAACGGGCAATGTTTCATTTGAAAAACCAAGAGGAGTTTTTTTACACCAATCAAGGTGGCATTGGAACCATCCCTGGGGTCAATGATACCGAAGAATTTGCCCTAACTCGAGAAGCCATGTCTACCGTAGGAATGTCCGTTCAGCGACAATGGGAGATATTTCGCATTCTTGCAGGATTATTGCAGGTTGGAAACATTGACATCAAGCAGATGGGAAAGGCCAATGCCTCCATAGCCGATAACGATCCTGCTCTGTTGTACGCCAGCGAACTGCTAGGAATTGATAAGGCTGCCTTTAGTAAATGGATGGTAAATAAACAAACCATGGTACGAAAGGAGAAGATCATATCCAAGTTGAATCAAACACAAGCGTTATCTGTTAGAGATGCCGCTGTGAAATTTATTTATGCCAAATTGTTTGACTGGCTTGTTATGAGCGTCAATGAAGTGCTCTTTAACATTGAGTTGGCTTCACAGGGTCAATTCATCGGAGTATTGGATATTTATGGCTTTGAACACTTTGAAAAAAATTCTTTTGAACAGTTTTGCATTAATTATGCCAACGAAAAGTTACAACAAGAGGTATCTTCCTTGTGCTTTAACCTTTAAAACCCTGGTTTAGTTCAACAAACGAGTGTTCAAAATGGAACAAGATGTATTTGCTTTGGGAAAATGACCCTAATTTAATGCTCCATATTAGGAATATGTAAAGGAACAAATCAACTGGTCATTCATCGAGTTCAGTGATAATCAGGCTTGTATTGACATTATTGAATCCCGTACAGGAATTATTACTCTTTTGGATGAGGTATTTGGTCAATTACGGGATAAAATCGCCTAACTATTATATGTAGGAATCCAGAATTCCCAGTGGTACTGATGCAAACTTACTTCAAAAGCTGCATACTTCTTTTGCCACTCCTCAAAATGCTAAATATTACAAGAAACCTCGCTTTGCTGGTACTGACTTTACGATTGGACATTATGCCTGTGATGTTACTTACGATGCTGAGGGTTTCTTGGATAAAAATCGCGATACTGTACCTGATGAAATCATGGACACAATATTGGCAAGCAAATTTGAATTCTTGATTGAAATGCTAAAAGCTACCGAACTTGAAGTAATATTTTGGAAATATTCACCTGTAATAACCCTTCAAAGGAGGAAGATGTGCAAAGCCCTCGTTCAAGTATGCTGAAATCCCTGTCTATTGGAAAAGCCAATAATCGCATGAGTATGATGGATGCCGCAGCAGCAGCAAAGAAAAAGACTCTGGGCTCAGTCTTCAAGGTTTCTAGTTAATGCTATTTTAACTCTTTTTCAAGGCATCCTTGATAGAGCTAATGACCACTATCAATTCCACCAATGTCCATTATATTCGTTGCATCAAACCCAATGAGGCAAAAGTGTCTTGGAAGTTTGAGTCAAAAATGGTCTTGGGGCAACTCCGAGCTTGCGGTGTTTTGGAAACCATCAAAATTTCATCCAAAGGTTATCCTACCAAACGCACTCTCCCGGAATTTGCTGATCGTTATCACCCATTGGTTCATTCAAGTATTTGGAAAGGGGATTTAAGTGCCCTTTGTTTGCGAATCATTGAAAGTGCTGGACTCACCAGCGATCTTTATCAAATTGGCACTACTAAACTCTTCTTTCGTGCTGGACAGGTAGACACCTTGGTTAATTTTACCATTAATGCCGCCTAGTTGGCCAGGTTGGAACAATGTCGTAAAGAAAAAATGGATTACTATACAATTTTAATTCAAAAGAACATGAGAGCCAATTTATGGCGAAATGTCTTTTTGGAATTAAAAGAAACCGCCATTTACGCTCAAAAGCTCCTTCGAGCAAAATTTGTTTTGCAAAATTTACGACGAAATCAACAAGAAGAAGCTGCTATTTATCTTCAAACCTTGTGGCGTAAACAAATGGTTTATAAGCAACATGTTCAATTTGTCCAAAAAGTCACCAAGATCCAATCAGGTAAAGTGACTATTTATTTCAAGTCTAATACCCTTTTTATAGTCATTCGTATGCATCTTACCAAGAAACAAGTATTGGCATATCGTAAAGAAATTGGTGCCATCAGTGTTCAAAGAATTGCTAGAGGATGGTTGCAACGCACACGTTACCAAAAGCTGCAAAAGAAGATCCTATTGATTCAATCAGTGATAAGAGGACGATTAGCAAAAAAGAGCTTCCGCAAGCTTCGAGCCGAGGCAACATCATTAACTACAATCAAATACGAGTTGGAGAACAAGGTGATAGAAATTTCTCAAAACTTGCAAGCCGAACAAGTCAAGAACCGCGAATTAAGGTTACTTTGCCCTTATTAATATTGCTAAAGTTTGATTCAGAGATCAAATTATAATGTTGGAAATGAGATGTAATGGCTTTAAGGATAAGAATGCCAAGTTGGAGACCAAAAATCATGACTTGGAGGCCAGATTAATTTCAATTCAAAAAGAGCATGCTGACGCTCAACATGCGGCTCAGGCTGAAAAGAGCACTTGGCAAGAGAAACATGCAGTAACTGTGGAAAAATTGTTGGCTGCAGAGTCCGCCTTGGACAAGATGAAAGAAGAGTTAACGCGGGCTCAAGCTGAGATTACCAAGTTGAAAGAAGTAGCACCAACGCCAACTTCATTAGCTCCGATGCAGTCTCCAGTTACCAGGAGACAATCGTTAAACAGACAAGCCACATTGCGTACTCAAGGAACTCCTCCAGCGCTTTCCTATAATTCTCCGCCGGTATCTGGCAGAGCTTTAGTGTTGGAACTACCTCCTAAGCCTATCCAAAGAAATGAAGATCCCTTGCTTTCTATTCAACGCTCGGAAACACCAGAGCCGTCTTTGACCCCGGTTCCTGAAGTAGAATCACCCAAGATTCCTCCGTCTATCTCTTCAATGGCCTCAGAGGATACCTTGAATACCGCTGAATTTAACTTGGGTTCACCAGTTTCGGTAGATTTCGAAGAAGGACGTTCCCTCAGACTACGCAAGAGAATGACATCAAACAGTTTAACCGCAGCAGATATGAAGCGCACATCAGGTATGTTGCGACGTTCTAAAACTACGCGCATTTCATACATTATGAAACAACCCTCTGAGAATGACAAACAAGTAAGCATTTATTCCTAGAACAACAAGAAGTAACCAGTGATGCGAAGAAACTTTCGTCAATTCTCACTAATCCGGGATTAGAAGTTGAAATCTTAGAGGGCTTGATTAAAACACTTTCTGGTAAGCTTATTTATGCTTGGTTAGTTTATTAATTATCCTTTAAATATAGTTCCTGCCCTAAGTGACATCAAGTATACGGCCAAGGAAATACTCTTTCCTTCACACATTATTGGGCTTACCATTGCGCATATGTGGTCGATAGGCTTGACCGAAATGATAAAAAATATCCTATTTAAAAGTCTCAAAACTATGCAACAGCAATTATCGGTAACATTTCTTCTTCCAGTGTATTGTAACCATTAAATGGGCAAGCAGCGATTCCTTCAAGATTACAGCTTTGCCTTTTGGTTGTCAAACGTAATGGAATTGTTGTCTATACTGACTAATGTGGAAATCCAAATGACTCGATCCGACTTGCATCAAAATTCCGATATTCGCCGTGTTGTTAGTGAAGTAAAGGGCGATTTACGAATGTTGGCTGGGCAGATTTATGCTATTTGGATGAAGAACATCAAGATGCGTATAGACAAAGTAATTGTTCCAGCTCTGATTGAGAGCCAACCATTACCTGGATTCCAATGTAACTTGGGTTCTGGAGGATTCTTTTCTCGTTTTATGACTGCTCAGACCAATGCTGTAAAGGTTGATGATTTGATCTCATTTCTCAACAAGTTATGGGAAATCATTGATTTCTACTATGTGGATGAGACCATATCACACAACGTTATCCTTGAGGTTTATGATTATGTGGGCATGGTGGCATTTAACCATTTGATTACCACCAAGAACTTTTGCTCATGGAAGCGAGGAGTACAAATCCAGTATAATGTGTCGAGGTTGGATGATTGGCGACAACAGCACAAGATCCAACCAATTTCAGAAAACCTTGAAAGAGTAGCACAAGCAGCCAAACTATTCCAGGGCTCCAAGACCAACATTGAAGATGTGGACACGATGATAGATATTTGCAACTTGCTAAATACGACGCAGATCAAGAAGCTGTTGTTGGTGTATGTATCGGATTATGAGAATCCAATCAGTGCGACCATTTTGAAGGAAATAACCGATCGAGGTGATGCTAATTCTGAGCAGGGACTTTATCTTCGCAGCAGGAGTCGCATTGAAAACTCGACTTATCTCCTGCCTCGAGCTGTGGTAACGGTGGAAAATTACTTGCCTTCATGGCTGGATTTACCCAAGGTTCAGTTATTTGTCAAGTTGGTTACCACGGGAGCACAATAAATTTAAATTCTTTTACACACACACACACACACACACTCTCTCTCTCTCTCTCTTTAATTTCTGATGTAAGTTTTACACAAATTTATACAACAACAGCAAATGATAACGGACGACAACTAGGGGGATGAACCGATACACATGGATTCATCATCACTGGCATCAACATTGATGAAAATATCGTCCTGTTCAATAGGCCTACGACGCGTAGCCAGGACGATATCCATGCTTTCTTGATCCTGGTCAAGATCAACAGCAGATGATAGATCATCGGAAGGAAGGGAAGTCGAGGTATGTTCTGCCAAGGCTCTGGTAAGTAGTTGGTTCAAGTGAGCATGGTTGGGAAGTAGCTTTTGCGCCTCAAAGTAACCACCAATGGCATCCTTCAATCTACCATGTAAATGATGCACATAGGCCCAAGTGAGCAATATCTGGGGATTGGAGCCAGAACCAACTTGAAGACATTCATCCAGGTAAAACAAACATTTATCATATTTTCTATAAAACAAAATCACAAAGATATATATATATATATGTATGTAATAATAATAAAAAAACTTACTGTTGATAAAAGTAAACATGAGCCAGGTTATTCCAAACAGATTCCCATAAACGATGTGTTTGAGGAATATTTAGCTTTTGCAAAAACTTCAAGGTTTTCTCAAATACATCAATCGCTTCGGCATAACTAATGATGGAAGGAAAGATTAGAGATAGACGTTGTGGAAACACCTTTTTTGATGGAATTTCATCATTCCCACTTCGTTTAGAACATAGGGATCGTTGGGTGAATTATCAAAGGCTTGCTCTATAAAGGTATGAGCAACCTCGTAATTCCCCAAATGAGCATGTAGAACTCCATTATGTAAAAGTGGAAAAGATGAGCTGATCAAGGTTAAAAACAATAGAAAGGGAGGGTGAGTTACTTTGGGTAAAGTCTCGAGGCTCTGGAATAAGCAGTAATTGCTGAATCGACATCACCATCCTCCGCTAAAGAAAGAGCAAAAGCTAGCCAAACAGAAAGCCCACTTGAACCACCACCATCCAAACTTAAAGCTTTTCTATAAGTGCCTGGTTAGTAAGAAATATGGAGAAAGTGGTACGAGAAACAACGACGAGCATCGCCAAAACGATTTACTAGACGGTAAAAAGAACCAATGGCATACCAAGTAACGGGATTTCGAATACAATGGTCAGATAACTTATTGGACAGGGCATACAAATCAGCAACCTTTTGCAGTTCAAACAAACAGGTAATGTGCAAGGACAAGATTTCTGGGTGAAGAGAATCTTTTTGCAAAGCGCTAATTTATAAGCCCAAGAAGATGTGAGAAAGGGTAAATACGTTGTGGTAAGTTCCAAGCATTGATTATAACGACATTTCCAGAAATAATCAAAGGCTTGTGCCAATTGGACCCAAGCACAATCTTGAATAGCAAATTTCTGATCAACAGATTCAATCAATTCGTGAAAATCCACACCAGAATAACACTACACACCCCATCGCGTATAAGCACACACACAATAGTTGATAATGTACCATTAAAAGTCGGGAAGAAGCAACACCACGCAGCAATAAGGAAAGATCTGAAGGCAGTTGTTTATCCTGAACAAGAGATGATAAAATTTCGTTGGCTATAATTAGAAATTCCAGTTAAATCAGCGAAGAGGGGGGGGGGGAAACCTTCATCCTCACTCAACAAGTAATTCTCACAAAGATAAATCAACGATTCCAACTGTTTGGGATCACAGAACAAAACATTAAGAAAACATTCTTTGGCCTGTTCCGTATAGTTCAACTTGAACAGGGTTACACCGCGTTGATAACCATTGAGCGCTTCCTCCTAAGTCAAGCGTCGTGTCATGGCTGGGTGAAAATGGAAGGAATACCTCAAAAACATCAAACTGGAAAAAGTCTTTGATTGGCTTAAACGAGGAAGCATCGATTAGAACGGGAGCAGGGGAAGAATTATCCAATAGCTTTAATGCCTCGTGGGGCTTATCTAATTTCGTCTGATACAACATTATCCTGCAATTAACTATGACAAATTACCCAGCATTGAATGGCTAAATTCTTGCCAGGTTTAGAGGTTAAAATGTTGTAGGCCTGTAAGATGTGCAAACAACGATAAAATTCGCTTTTCAAGAAATAAATCTTTGCTAATGCATAAACATCTCTTACTTCTCCTACAGAATGGTGCTTAATAATCGAGAGAGAGAGAGAGAGAGAGAGGTAGTTACCAGGACTAGTAGCCAAGATTTGAGCATAAATCTCGGCACTTTTCCATAAATCCAGCGAAACCGAAGCATCTCTTAGTCTTCTCAATAAAGTGGTAACATCCAAAGGGTCAAGATTAATAGAAACATCTTTTTTCAAGAAAGAAAAGGAACTTCCCAACAACATACTACCATCATTCTGTGGTTGTTGTGTAGATTGGTTGTGTTGGTGGTGGTGGTGGTGGTCGATGGGAGATAGTTGTTGAAACTTTAACGTAGGAGTTTGTTTAGTAATGTCCCAAAAAGGATTATCAGCATGTAGAGAATAAGGAAAGAGTTGAGAAGGAGGAGTAGCTGGACCACCAGTACGACGTCGAAGAGTACGAACTTTGGGAGTTGTCAACATTGGTGGCATGTCGTTTGTTTGTAGGAAAGGACTATCACCGTCAGAAAAGATGGATCCAGCAGCCTGACGCTTGGAGGACTTTGAGGGAGCTGAGAAAGCTGCAGCTCTTGACCGAGTAATTGGAGGAAGATTGTTGTTCATTAACTAACTGACGTGTGATCAGTTGATTAGGAGAGAAGGAGGAGAAAGAAATCGTAAAATCTTTATTCTCTTTGCAACGGCTTAAAAAAAAGGCTTCAACAATTCTTCCAAAGCAGGCTCAGGACGTGAGAGACCTTTCCATCGATGGAATCCGTAGTGATCTGTCCCTTGGCAGAATCAGGACACTGTGGCAACTTCTCAATTCTGACCTGCGTGTTGGCATTCAAAGGACGTAAAGCTTTGCAGTCACTCCAAATGGTGTCAGTTATGGGGATCGAATCTCTGACCAGGTAATCCTTTGCCAATGGTCCAAGAAACTCGGCACCAGCGCTGACTTGCTTGGTTTCGCCTTGGAAATAATAAATGGTCTTTTGAGTAGCCTTGAGACCTCTTTCCAATTGCACATAACCACGGTAGTCAGCAGTGACAATGGAGTAGGAAAAGCCAGGGGGAATGTGCAAATTGACGTTGATTTGACAATTCTTGCGCATTTCGGTGGCAGCAACACCAGGTCCAACTGAGGCGATGTATTCATCGAACATGAGGGTAAAGATAGTCCTTTCTGGGTTAAAAGACTGAGCAACAGTCCCCTGAGGACAGCCAGAACCACCATAAGTAACTACTCTGAGGTTAGTTTTTCTCCCATAATTACTCGGCACTTACTGTTTTCAACATAGACTTGATTGGGATCGGGTTTACCACTTCCTTGAGCAGCCGTGGCAGACAGGGCAAGAGCACATAGCAAAAGCGTTTTGGAGAGAAAAGCAAGCGACATGAGAATTTGTTGTAAGTTCGTTACTTTTTTGTTTAAAAAAAATCCGTGAGAAGTTCGTTTTGTTGTCGTTTCAGGAGAAGAGAAAATATTTATCCAAACTTGAAAATATTTCTTCATCAATATTTCTTACCTGAATAATAATAATAATAATTATTATTATTATTATTATTAATTTCTACAGAATAATTCACAAATAATTATTAATTTTTTATGTTCTAATTAAAGATTGGTACTACTACTTCTCCCTCCCCCTCCTAAAACACCTTCTCCACAACAATACACATCATTGTTTCATTAACAAATGTTTGCCGTTACATTTTTGTTTCTTCTTTATCTTAATCAAAAGGTAAACTTGTTCTTAATAAAAAACTGAACTGCAGTAGCAAGGATTTATATCTCTAAACGCACAAGCTAAAGATGGTGTGGGAATCAGTGCCTGGGGCGATAATCGCATAGATGTATTCATTCGTACTGATGACAACCATGTCCGAACCAGGAGTAAACGAAGAGAGATTTGGAGTCCTGATTGGACTGATCTCAGTGGAGATCTTTCCAATTATCCTCGCTCAGTCTCTTGGAGCAGTGGTAGAATTGATGTCTTTGGTCCAGGTCCAAGTTCAACACTCCAGCATGCCTGGTTTAGTAATAATACCTGGTCAAAGTGGCAAGATCTAAATGGAACCATTACAAGTGCTGTCAGTCCTGTTTCTGATGCTATTGGCTCAATTGAGCTCTATATGCGTGGTTCCAATAACAGTCTGGTAAGACGGGTATTGGAAGGAGGCGTGTGGAAAGATTGGGAAAGTTTAGGTGGAACTCTTTATTCTTCACCTTCTGCTGCTATTTTCAAAAACAATGGCCAACGAGAAGTTCACGTTGCTGCTTTGGACGCATCTAATGGCCTAATCCTCAAATCTTGGAATGGAACTGCTTGGTCTGGCTGGAACTCCCTCAGCGGAGATTGTGCTTCAGACCCCCTCTTGGTTTATCTGTCAGGAGAACCACAAGAACTCCACGCCTACGTCCGAGGAAAGGACAATGGACTTTGGCGAAGAAAGTTGTCTCAAGGCAGTAGTTATTGGAGTAACTGGGAACGCATTCCAGACAAGGAGATTCTAAGCAGCTTTGGAGCGACAGTTCGTGCGGGTCAGCGAGTGGTGGAATTTGTTACGCTGGATTTCAAGGGAACTCCTCAGTACTTTAACATTACTGAATAATAATTCCTTCATTTTTATATCACCTGACCTCCATGAGATTGTGGCCATATTCTTTAACT
Organism: Zoophagus insidians; assembly: GCA_004114325.1. Lineage (NCBI taxonomy): Eukaryota > Fungi > Zoopagomycota > Zoopagomycetes > Zoopagales > Zoopagaceae > Zoophagus > Zoophagus insidians. The sequence goes on from QZWR01000003.1 coordinate 64,996, forward strand.
AGCACCCTGCTCACGGGATTAACGTTGAGCGCAGTTTACCATCAGCGCAAGAACTTTTTTGCTGCTGGTATTCATGTGTACAAGTCATCTGCGTGTCTCATCATCCTGCTCAACCAGCTAGGCGTGCTGGTCGTCCTCTGGGGGAAGCTGCTGTTGCGACTCTTCTTTGGTGCTTTGAGAACCATGGAAGTAGAGGTAATTCTTGCCGTTAAATTGTGGTGCTGTATGGAAGATGCTGAGGGTGGTGGTGGTGGTGGTGGTAGCATTTGTATGAAAGATCTTGGTTTGCTGTAACTGAGACTTGTTTGGCTTTAACGGTGTTTCGCGATGATTTCGACATTCCCTTCCTCTTGGTCTTTGTAACTTTGCTCTTTTTAAAGATCTTTCATTGGGTTTTACAAGATCGGGTGGATTACGTAAGCTATACATTTATACCATTATTTACTTATTGCTAAATAGATGGAACAAACACCCCAGCAAGGGAAATTATTCCATTTTCGCCTGATAACTTTGTTTTCGCTTCTCTTTCTATCCGATCTCGCCCACATCGTTTATGCCTGGAAAGTCGCCCTGGTTCATTCTAGCTGGATTCTATTTGGTTTTGAGGTTCCCCTCCCCCTCCTCTTCCCATATCTAACAATCAGGAGATTAGTACGCAATCTTGGTAGCTTCTTTACTTGGCGTACTGGGACGCTATATCCTGAATTGTATTGACCTGAGAAGAGAAGAACCATGGGAAGACAAATCTGCTTATCTGTTCTATTTGGATTTGATTATTGGTATGTTTCAGGCCCAAAACTTCCTCTCTAATTAAAAGAAAAAAGATTTTGTCAAATTAGTCGCCTATGTGGGGTTTTTCTTGGTAGTAGTCAATCTTTTTGGCCTTCCTTTACACATTTTGAGAGAACTTTACCTGACCTTCCGTTCCTTCACCCGTCGACTTCAAGATTTGCGTCGTTACCACCAAGCTACGCGGGATTTACAGTTACGCTATCCCACGGTAAGTGCGGCTGAGCTGCAAACTCTTCCCGATCGTATCTGTGTGGTTTGTCGGGAAGAAATGCAAGGAGGAGAAGGTGTGGAATCGGCGAAAAGATTGGGCTGTGGACATATTTTCCATTTCCGCTGTTTAAGGAATTGGCTAGAAAGACAGCAAAGTTGTCCCACTTGGTAATTTCTCCCCCTTCTCCTTTAGTCAAGTAATTAATTACTTGTAGTCGACGATCATTGTTTACTACTCCTCCTCCTCCAGCGCCTGCTCCTATCCCTACTCCACCTCCACCTCCTTCTCATCCTTCTCATCCCTCTCAACAACAACATCAACCAAGATCAATTCCACAAACACGAGGTGAAACGACTGCTGCTTCAACTGGAACAGCAGGAATGAAGTTATCTCAAGTGGAAGAAGCATTACCCGAGTTAATTCCATTGTTTCCCTTCGCAGCCGATGGAACAATTGAAGGAGTTCAAGGAGTTGAAAGTTTTATTGACTCATTAACAGAGCAGGAATTGTTAGAATTGCATGATAAAACCACCAAATCCCTCAGATTGAAACTACGACTGCTACTGGAAGTGGATCAACAAATACACGCCCTGACTAATTCGTTACACAAAGCGGGAATTACCATTCGAGAAGAAGAAGAAGAACTGGTGTTAGTAAACGAGGAGGACGTGGAAATAGGAGAAATCAAAGGAAAAGGAAAAGCTCTATGAAAAAAAACCTTCTTTTTTCCCCCTCTCCTCCTTTAATTTTGATGACTGACAACAATCCCGCTCTCTTGGCATATCTTCGGCTTCGCAATGCCAACGTCCCTTCTCGAGAAGCAGCAAATCTCATTGCATCCTGCTACTCCTGGACCGTGCAGAACACCGGGGAAGAAGAGACTCTGAACGCTGTGGTAGATGCATACATTTCTTCTCCTGCTGTCCCTGCTGCTACCACTATCAGCAACAATTCCAGTAACAATCCTAGCAGTAATGCAACTCTATCTTTGCATAGTCCTCGCACCAGCACTCCCGCTCCGCCTTCTCCCACCTCTGTCTCTCAATCTTACTTTTCAGGCGAGGAGGAATGGCGAAGCGATGAAGAATCGGAATTTTCTCTCAGTCGTTTTGATGCGGATGATTTAAATGATTTGCGCTTAGAATCTCAGGCTGGACAACCCCGCAGTAGACGAGGTGATGATCGTCGCATCGATCGATTACTCCCTCCCTCTATGCGTAATCGCTTATCTGGTGGTCGCATTGCCGCTTTTTTAGAATCTCCTGCTCCTGCCCCTGTTTCCACTACTACTACAGCTAGACGTCGTCAGGCTGTTTTCACCTCTTCACCACCACCATCTTCTCGTGCATATCCGAGTATGTCGGTGGCTGCACCTGTTGGAAGAAGCCAAAATTTGTATGAACAAGCTCGTAGTCGTATTCGAGAGTTGGAGGATCGGCTGGACCGACTGAGTATCCGCATGCGTAACACCATTGCTTCTGCCGATGCCTTGATAGCCGATACCAGTCGATCTTTAGAAGCTGCTGCGGTGGTTAATAATGCTGCTGCTGCTCCTGCTCCTGCTCAGGATTCTTTGTCATTGTCTTCTCTACTACCACCTCTTTCTCCTCCTCCTCCTCCACCACCTCCTCCTCCACGACAACGAAGAAATACGGGACTTTATCGCGGTCAATTGCTACACATCTTTGCATCCAGTCCAGAACTCTTACCGCCAGAAACCCTAAGTTGGTTCCTAGCCAATGATGCAGTTCAGCAGCAGGTAAGAGATCTGTTGGAAGAAAGGGATCGAATTCGCGGTGCCTTTGACGATTCGCGTCACAGTCGATTTGGAACCAGCACAACCAGCAACAGCAGCTTGGAGGACATCATTGACGTGTGCGAACAAATGCGCGAACATGAAGTTCGAGTTGGTGAGTTCGAGCGTTCAGCTGCTACGGCGCCAGGGCTTCGAGAGCTAGTCCAAGGAGAAGGAGGTATAATTGACAACTGGATTATGACACTATTGGAGTTGCGACGTTCTCGCCTTTCTTCAAGACGTCGACGTCCAGAAAACCGAGTTACTGATTTGTTTCCTGCAGCTCCAGCTTTTGCTGATCCTGCAGCAGAGGCGGAGCTCTTGGAAGCTCTCACTCAAGCATACCAACGTTTCCTCGTAGCTCGTCGTAGTCATTCTTTACCTGGTGATGATGATTTTGGCGATAGCAATGACACGGATGACAATGCCCTCAGTTCATATATTCAATCCGTTGAGCGTTATGCCGATGCCGTGCGACCAACCTCACTTAGAAGGGAAACTCGTGAACGGGCCTGGCAACGCTTACGACAAATCTCTGCACATTTGCGACAAGTCGAAGCTGATGAACAAATGCTGCCTGGACATCCAACGATGCAATGGACGCTGCTGGTGAAACTTTGTCATAGAGAAGCTTTTCTTTATTCATGTCTCTCAGATGAACCGTTATTGGCGATTTTACTACCATTATTGTTATATCCACGCCATTCCACCGCCACTACCACCAACACCGCCACTTCGAACAGGCGTTCCCAATCTGAGCGCGATCGTGAAGAAGCGCTGTTGCGTGGCCGACTTTCTTCAATATATTCCAACGCGGGATCAAGTCCTTCTCGAAGGGTCAGAGAGCGTATTCCTTTGCGTCGAGTTCAACGCAATCCTCGGCCCTATGTAGAAAACGATGAAGAATTAGCTTGGAGACTTCAATTAGAAGAATTTCAACAAGGTGGGTTTTTAGCCAGTGGAACATCTTCTTCTACCTCTTCGATGATTTCTTCAGGGGCGGAAGAGGATTTTGAAACATTCCCTGCTTCTCGTCGATTTAACCCTAGACGTGCAACACATTCGTAAGTTCCTTTCCATTATTAATTACTAGGAATTATTACAACAGACTTTCTTTGAATGACTTTCAATCAATGATGTCCTTTGGCATGACACCTTTCATGTCAGGAAGAGAAGAAGAAGAAGAAGAAGAAAGAACACCGCGGGGATTAAATTCCCGACAGATTTCATTAATTCCTGTGCTTAAAACCGACTTGAGAGAATTAATCGAGTACTGTGTTTTTTAATTAGATGTTAAAACTCCTTATTAGTTGTAGCATATGTTTAATGGGATTAAACGAATTGGAAGATTTGCGTGATATTCCTTGCAAACACCGCTTTCATATGCACTGTTTGGATCTTTGGTTAGCACAGAATCGAACCTGTCCCATTTGCAGAGGTCCTGTCATTGAAGCAGTGGTAGGAGGTGGTGGTGGCGGAGGAGAATAGTATTTGTTTAATACATTTTTATTTAAACTCTGTGCATATTTCTACTGACTTTATCAGGCGTATAAAGGCGTCTTTGGACAGTGCTGCTAATTGGCAATCACCTTCAGCTATTACTGAAAACTCACTAACGGCATTCCCCAATAACGCCACATGTCCAAAGTACGAACCTGTAGTCAGAAGCCGAGTTTCTTGTTCATTACCATCGTCATCTTCAAGACATATTCGTACAGCACCCTCCTTAATAATATAGAAATGGTCTACGTAGTCGCCTTGACTAACCACCTCTTCGCCATCTTCGCAATCAATTGGTTCCAACGCATCTGCAATGTTTTCAATCCTGTTATCGTCGACATTGTCTAGAAACTCCAGTGTACGCAGCCAATTCTGGTAAACTGTGCGTTTTCTAAAGACATTGTTGGTGATTTTGCGATGGAAAGTGATTCGGTCAACGGCCCAAAGTGTTCCGCTCTCCTTGGCGCGAACAGTGGCTGCCCTGGTGGTATTGTACATCAGGGCAAGTTCGCCAAAGCTTCCACCAGGACCAATTTCAACGACCACGTTGTCATCAATTATTACTTCAAACCATCCATCGTCAACGATGTAGAAATTATCTCCTTCGTCTCCTTGCTTAATGACAACTTCATCAGTTGTTACGCGACGTTCAAACATCGCATCTACAACTTGTCTTCTTTGATCTTTCTCCAAGTTCCTGAAGAGCAGATTGTTTGCCATCGCAGAGGCAATGCGCATCAAAGCTTCTCGGCTCTTGGGAATAAAAACAGCCTTTTCTTCTTCTTCGTCCAACGAAGGTTTGATAGATTCTGCACTGACCGAGCCACGACGACCACGCGAAGCAGCCATCACCAGACCTGTTTCCATAAATCGCGGTGATAAACAGCGAGGCAGATCAATGGAGGTATCTGGAGAGGACCAGTCAAAACTATCTTCTTCACCATCATCTTCAGCATCAGTGGGACAGCAGCTAGCTTCACAACTACTGACATTTTCAAAGCGACTATTAAGGGTTAATTTACGCTTTAACATAAAAAAAGACTTACTCAGCAATACGCGTATAAGGTAAGCTCATACGTCTGCCAGAATTAAAGCCATTGGGAACTTGTAAGCTATTTCTTCGAAGAGCCAGAAGCCTGGGACTACTAGCAGTTTTGGGGCTGGGAGCCACTAGCGGACTTTGGTTGGGACGAGGACCAGGAGTATTATGCATGGTAGTGGTGGTAACAAATCGTGAAGCAGGAGGAGGAGATATTGGTTGAGGCTTACGACGATTAAGATTAGGAGATCTTTTTAGACTGGTTTGAAATGCTTCCTAAGAATAAGTTAGTATAAGCGCGCATATAGAGAACTTACTGCGCAAGGAACATTTACCCCAGCAGCTGCATTTTCTTGCATCAAGCAAAGTACGTCAACCAGCGCTTGCAAAGGCTGAGACGGACGATGGATTAGGAGGGAGGTCAAGAGATCTTTAAATAAAGGTTCGAGATTATGAGTTAATAGATAGTCGAGGCTTGAGGGAGACATTAGAGCGAGATTAAGTATGTAGAGGTTATACGATTAGAAGGATTATGTGTGTGGGTGTGTGTGGGGAGTGTAGGTGAAAAGTTTCTCACAGAACTGCGTTGAAAAAGAAGCCACTGGGTCGCGGGTAAGAAACAGGAGTGGATGTCGGTAAGCGAGAGAAGAGGGAGCAGTGAGGTGAGTTACACATGCCAATCAGGTTTATTTAACTGATCGTGCACCATATTCACTAAATCACGTGTTGATTCATTTCATTTTGACCAATTTTGTCTCTTTTTGTTTTCTGTGCTTTGACTGTGTCTTTGCTCACACACTCTCTCTCTGTGTGTGTTCAAGGAGTGTGCTCAAGGAGTGTGCTCAAGGGAGTGTGTCTGTCATATGCCAAGTGTGTGGTATAAATTGAGAAAGGTTAGAGAGTGTCGCGGTGTAGATCATTTTCAAAAAGAGCCTCAAAACAATTAAATTGGGAATTAATAAAACAATGGTGGAAAGAAAGTTCTTTTTTTGGAAGTACTTTTAGATCTGCAATAAATGGGTTTCAGCTATTATTTACAGTTTACCCCAGTAGTTGTCAATAGCTCAACTGTATAAATCACCATCGTACATGCTGTTGGATCAAGGTTCGATTCCACTCCACTGCAAGGCTGTATTGATTTTTACTGATGAACAATTAATTCCAATAAAGCCTGTCTCCATGTTAACAATGTTACAACATCACAAGGCTGCTACTAATACTACAATAACACACATCACTAACCACTAAATAACCAGCCAACAGTTGTAGCTAGAAATATTCAAAGCCCAGCCCCAACCTCCAAAAAGTGCTCGGGAAATTATCATGCAAAAGAGAGAAAGAAGGAAAATAAGGGTGCTCACGTGAAATTCTTGTTTGAACTTGGATGCAGTCGGAAATAGCTGTAGCTATCCCACGTCGAGCTTCCCTAGCCACCAGTGTAGCTACGTCGTTTATGCAATCGCCAACGTATAACGAGAACGTAGCTGTTCATCTACCACGTTCGCAATCTCGAGCTACCTCTTCCAGGGGCTTTTCCGTGGTAGAACAACAAGAAGAGGGAAATTATATCACTGTGAGGCTCCCAAGTGTTGCTGGTTCTCGTCCTTGTTCAAGAGCATCAAGTGTAATGGATTTTAAACCCCGGGGTGATTACGAAACAGGCTCGGTGTACAGCATACCGGGGAGTAATTATGGAGGAGCCTTTTCGTATGCAGATCTGGTCCAAGCTCAGAATGGCTACGTACCAACTGGCAATGGCTATGGAACAGATGCTGAAGCTAGTTACTATGACGATGAACTTGGATATTATAGAAACGGCGATTACATTTGGGATGGCACAGAGTGGAAACATTTGTATGACCTTTACTATAACAGCAGCAACCAGAATTATTATCCAGAACAAGCTGCTAATAATTACGATTATAACGAACTACAAGATTGGATGCAGCCTGGAACCTTCCAGAGCATGTATCCCATGGAATACAACACTGATCCATGTAAGTTTAATGTAAAAGTGCTTATATGCGTAGATTATCAGGGAAACTATTATCCTACAGGAGGTTATAACTGGTATCATGCTGCTGCTGCTGCTGCTGATCCGAATCAACAACAACCTAACGGAGAAAATGCAGTGAGATTGGATCAAGCCATAGCTGACCTTGGTGATGAACACTTCTTCCATAGACGTGACAAGCAAGATTACGAAGATTTGACGGAGGAGGAAAGACAGCCACTCTTAGGAGGTCATTCAGATGTAATCTACGCTGATCCAGAGGCGTATTCCTCCGCTGAACACCTGACAAAAATTGCAACTGACTCTTTACCTGCGAAATACGCCGTTTCCACTGCTTCTTCTTCGCAGGTTAATTCAGTAAATGCTAAAGAACAAACTCCCAAAATCAGTGCGGCACCTCGCTTTAAAAAGAAGCTCCAATTTGAAGATTCGAGACAGGATTCTGGCGTTGGAGTCGATTACCATCCTCCTTACTACAAAGGTTTAAATTACGCCAATACTTGGCAGAGTTACGATCCTTTACATGGAAAGCCCACTATTATCGCTGGACCCTACGGAGAAGGAGGAAGGTGGGAAGATCAGCGTGTTCCCCGATATGATGCTCACTTGACCGCTCCTCCTTCAGGAACTGACATCACGGTAGATGCGCCTCCAATGGTACGTAATTTAACCTTTGGGCGAGAACACACCGGTGCCAACACCACAACTTCTACCGTCGAGGACACACCACCTACTAATGAACGAACATTGTTGAAGGAAATAGAAAGCCTTAAGAGAAAGATGTCTGAGCTGGAAAAGGGCTCAAATAAAGGGGGTGGTGCTATTGGAAAGGTAATTGAACAAGAGTTGGAGAAGCAAAAGTCCCGAGAAAAGGAGATAAATGAGGAGATTGAACGCCGAGTCAAAGAGGCAGAGGAGAGAATCCTAAGACGAGAGGAAGAGGAGCGAAAAAGAAAGGAAGAAGCCGAACGTGAACGACGAGAACAGGAAGAAGCTGATCACCAACTGCAATTGAAGCTGGTTGAACAGAAGCGTAAGGAAGTAGAAGAGGAAATAAGAAAGCTGAAGCAGGCAGAGAAAGAGCGACAACAAGAAGAGGAGCGAAGACAGATGCAGTTGGAGGTTGAAGCAGCGACAAGGCGGGCAAGGGAAACAGAGGAAGCTTTCCAACGAGTGAAGCAAGAAATGGATGAAGAACGACGTCTGTTTAGCGAGAAGCTACGACTGTTGGAGGACCAACGAGCAGGAGATCAACGAGCAGGAGACCAACGAGCAGAGGAAAGAAATGGTTTAAGCACCATTTTGGAGAATGAAGCTATGGACGGGGCAATTCGGAAGAAGGAACGCCCAAATAGGCGAAAGAAATCGATATCTCTAACTCCTTGGACTGCTCCTACTCCAGCTCTTCTTAACAACAACACTTCTTCTAATAATAGCAATGGCAATTTAGAGAACTTGGGAGTGGAAGAAAAGAAACGACGTTCTTCAAAGAATCGTCACAAATCTATGCCTGATGCGACTTTGATTAAACATGCAGAACAAGATAGTAATTATAATGATACTCCACTTGTTACAGCTCCTCTCCCTCCTGCTCCTCCTCCTCCTCCTCCACAGCAACAGCAAGAAAGACAGCAACCACCGCACAAACCCAAAGGAGGAGATTCACATTTGAAGCCCAATAAAAAAGCCAGCAAACCACTCTTGGAGCTCAACGTAGAGACGCGTAAGCACGGGAAACAACAACTCGTCTTGCAAACGGTAAGTTTTTACCAACACTTTAACTGAACCTGTGATTGTTTGTGGGGGCGCTAAAAGGGGCAGGATCCACGTAAAGTAGCACTGGACTTTTGCACTCGTTTCGAAATGCTGGAGCTGAGGGACGGACTGACGCAGCTGGTGACGACGGCGGCAGAGGAGCGCTCAAAGAAGAAGCTGTAAACACGCTTTTATTTACTCGGGCTGGCCGTTGGCAGCCTTCTCAATCTCTTCTTCCTCTTCTCTCTTTCGTTTGCGTTCGGCGCGTGTGACGTACAGTTCGCGTTCGTTTGGTGGTAGTACGCTGAGTGGAGCACGAGCAGCCTGATCAACATTGGCCAATAAAGAAACGTCGGTGGCGCGGGCGATTAAAAATTCGCGATGATGTGCAAGGAAACTCCGCGCGGCAAAGTCAGGAAGCTGGTGATGCTGCTGGAAGAGTTGAAACACGCGATTGGTGCCCTGCACAGGGTCCTCAGCTCCAAAACACTCAAACTGATAGAACGCCCACCACAGCGCCCGGCAGCCTGGGTACTCTAAGACTGAATTGTGGAAAAGGGACCGTGCCTCTTGTGTGTTTTTCTCAGTATGCCAAACGAAGCGCGCGAGTTCTGCTGTCAGTAGCCCCTTCGCATCAGCGTCCAAATCCTTGCGTGCGAGGGCAGCCTCAAAAATATGTCGCACGGCGGAGTGTTCGGATCCTTGTCGCCGTTCAAAGTGCGCGTAGTTGATAATGATTTCTGCACTACCGTCTATCTTGGCCAGTAAATCACTGTATATGTCACGTGCAGTCTGAGCGCGTCCCTGCTGTTCTTCAAACACGGCATACATCAAACGCAGGGCTGGACGCTTATCAGGGATAAAAACACTACAAGCACGATGGAACACGTGAGCAGCCTCATTTGGTGAGCTCTGTCCCATCAACCACCGAGCATAACGTTCCCAAAACTCCTCATACAATGCCTAAACGGGTAAAGCGTGTAGGGCTTGAGGGGGAAAAACTTACACAAGCCACGAGACATCTCTCATATAAAATCCTTACTCGCAAGGGATTGGTCTCACCTTCTTCAAAGTCCAAATATCGACGCCAATTTGACAATTGAGCCTCATCCAAAGGTTTTACATGGAAGTAGGGACGTTTGATCTAATCATTAGTTTTACAAACTACACATACAAAAAACTCACCTCACTTTCAAAAACCCATCTTCTAGTAGTTTCTGTGTAAGTGCTTTGATAGAGCTGTTGATGACGTTCATGTACCAATTTGCGAATTTCTGCCTCCAAATCCTCCAACGGGAGATCAGGATTCGATTGTAAAACACTTTCGCGCAGTTGGGAGATATCAGAAGCGGATAAATCTTCTTCCAAAGGCCGAGTAGTAGCAAGTTGTTGATAACTAATTTCCATCAATAATTAGTGGTTTGTGGCCAAGAGAGGGGAAAAACCTATCAAAATAACGACCAAAATGATAAAGAGGAATGTGAACTATTCGTTTTAGGATTTCCATTACTCGATCGAAAGCACTGAGAGAATGTTCAAAAGCAATGTATCGATCCCAAAGTGAGTGAGATTGAAAGTCTAAGCCACAAGAAGCCACTGCAGCCTCAAATACCCTAAACCAGTTTACTAAATCAGCAAAAAATAGTACGCTCGAATTCCATCGACATCTGTGGGGAAATTGTCAATTCGGAATTGGACATAATGAAGCCATAAATCTACTGAATTCCTAATAGCCGTAACTCCATTTTGAAAAGTCTACAGCAAGAGGGGGAATTTAATCAAAAAGGAAAGGGGAGGAATTAAAGAGAGGAAACATTTTCAGCTCCTTGAACACCATCCATTATTAACGTCAAATCTGCATATTTTTTCCAGTAACCAAAGCATAGGGGAAAACGAGCGAGAAAACGATCAAATGCTTTCTTGCAATTGGAGATGTTTTCCTTGGGTGCCGTGGTGGGGTCCAAGCCGCCATCGGCAGCTTCTGCCATCCTAAGGATCTGCTCCCAAGCCGAAAAATCCGAGGGATTTGCTTCCACGGTCTGCCACAGCGTGTCCCAGTCAGGAGGAGGCGGAGGTGCAGGGGGCTGTGGTTGCTGCATGGCGAGAGAGAGTAGCTCCCGTGATGCTTGTAATAATGTTTGGACAATTAAAGCAAACCCTTTTTTCTGCCCTGTCTTGTTGTCTTCCCTTACAAACCATCCGCATTAATAACCGCACCTTCAAGATCATCAGGCTCCTGGGAGAAGGGTATCCTTGTGCTGCTTACGTAATCCAACTGTGTAGGGGCTTCTCGCTGGTGTATCTGGTGCAGGACATTGTCACGGGTAGACTGTATGCTCTCAAGCGCATATACTGTCCAGATGGTAACGACTCCGTGGCTGAGGCGCTCAAGGAAGCCGAATTGTACCGCATGTTTGACCATCCCAACATCATCAAAGCTTTGGTATGTTTATTGCATTGCTAGTTGCAGGGTTTACAAGGGATATATAGGACGTCTGTGTGTCCCAAGGAAAGGATGGCGGAAAGATCGTCTTTATTTTTCTTCCTTATTACAAGGTAGCTATAGGAAAAGTGATTATAACTGGGTAGAATGGTAATCTACTCGATATCATTTACAAGTCCACTACTGCCGCCGCCACCTCTCCCAACAATAGCACCAATCAACGATCAAGCAGCAAGATCAGCGAGATCCAGCTTTTACGAATGTTTAGAGGCATCTGCTATGCCATACAAGCCATCCATCAACACCAACTTCCCAAAGTTCCCACCACTCGAGAGGGAGAACAACGACCACCCGTATCTATGCGATTGAGTAGCAGAGATAACAATACTTTAACCGACGAGGAGACATTGATGAGTAGCGATGAAGGACTGGATCTTTTGGATGATCAAAATGCATTTGACAATTACGTGGCCTTTGCTCATCGCGATGTAAAGCCTGGGTAAACCCAATTGGATTATTATTATTATTAATACGCGATAGAAATGTGCTGATTGGTGATGATGGAGTTACGCCGATTTTGACCGACTTTGGCAGCATGAGCAGAGCACGAGTTCATGTGCGAACTCGCCAGCAAGCCCTGGAAGAACAGGACAGAGCAGCGGAGCAGTGTTCCATGGCTTACCGAGCTCCCGAGTTATTTGATATTCGTGCAGGAGTTACTTTGGATGAGCGCGTAGATATTTGGTCCCTGGGATGTCTTTTATACGCCATGGCTTATGGACAATCTCCCTTCGAATCGTCCCTGCAGCACGGAGGTAGCATTTCCCTCGCTGTTCAGAATGGACGCTACACCTTTCCTACCAACGATGCTCGCTTCTCCGAGTCACTCAAAGATCTGATCAAGATGATGCTGGTAGTGGATCCCAAACAGCGACCCCGTATTGGCGCCGTTATTGATGCGGTGGACAAAATTCTGCAGAAGCTGACGTCAGCGCGATAGAATTTTATTATTTCCCCAGTTTCTTCAACTGTTCTACAAATTCCTCTGGTGAGGTCCATTGAGTAGCGCCATAAATGACGTTTTTCCCTGTGCGCTGGGCCCAGGTGGTGAGGTTCAACTGTTCCTGCCAACCTCCTCCTCCCACCACACACACAATCGCCTCTTCAAATCCCAGCCTCGCAGTCACCCCGCTCGGGTCATGGCGAGCACGCTTAGGATCCAAAGAGACAAACTCAGGACCTTCGTTGTATTGATGGTTGACAGGGTCGAGAAACCGCGCGACCATTCGGGTCAATGGAGCTTCGCGCGACTGGGAAGGCAAAAAGGATTTCACATTGGAGAGCAAGCTGCTAAGACCAGTGCCACCCAAGCGACTGCTCACTCTTCCCAACATGTCACCCATCGCCCCACTCCCACTACTTCCAGAGCCAGGAGGAGCACGTTTATAAGAAGCGGGACTGTCCAGGGCAGTGGAAGCAGCGGTCATTCGATTAACCGCTTTGAGGCGCTTGACATATTCCACGGCGGATAAATCAGTAATTCCCAGGTCACTCAACACCTTCTCCATCTCTGCGGCATCGTTTGCGGGGAGATCAACGGCAAGGAGATAGAGAAGGTATAGTCGCAACTTGTCAGTAATGTTTGGTTTTCCGGGATCATTTAATGCTTCCAAAATGGCAGTTTTTGATTGTTTCGCCATGGATTCCTCCAACTGACAATACATGTCCAGCTGTCTTTGCTTTATTTCTTGCAGCAGAGCAGTGGCAATGTTCATATGAGCGTCCAAAACAGCTTTTCTAGCAGTTAATTCAGGTAAAGCATTAATAGCATCACGCAATTGTTTAGTCTGAGTACTAAGAGAGAGAGTTATTTTCGAATCACTTGATTAAAAAAACTTATTGTTCAACTCTTCGGGTGAAAATCCCGTCTTTTTGGTCAACTCTGCAGCATCTTCCTTGTATTTACGCAAGTGATTATCAATCTCCTCTACTCTCCATAACCAATTAATAAGTGCAAGAATTGGAAAAGAGTTACCAGCTACTTCAGGAAAAGAAATATTTCCATATTTTTCCCAAAAAAAGTCCTTTTCGTCCAAATCATAAGTTTTCTTCACCTTTCGCCCATCTTCTTCAATCTAACGATAATAATATTTTATCGTTATATCAAAAGAAAAAGGATTACTTGCACTGTTACTTGGTTCATCTTTAACCCCAACACATCCGCCACCAATGCTCGATAGGTCCAAGAGTGTTGTAACATGGTGGTAATATCCAGGCTACGATCCACAATTACCAAGCAAGGACGATTGTAACGAGCATTAGCGACGTTTTGTTGACCAATTTCTTTTAAATGATCTCTCAAACGACTATCCAACTTTCTAGCAATCATTTCAGCAGCACCAGACTTGATGCATCGAATCACAGGAATAGCTTCTGCTTTATGCCATATTAACTTGACAAGGAGAAGAAGAAGAGAGAACCTAAGGTTACAATGAGGGAAAATAAACCAGCAACAACTTTATCAATTAAATTCTCAATAACAAATTCACTGGCACCAGGATCATTCATTCGGCTGAAAAAGTCGGCATCAAGTCCCAAGCCATAGTTGCTACTATCATAGGCATGAAAAGCGAGATGTTGGTCATATATGCTACTAACAAGATGACTGGTAGAGTTACGAACAGTCGCCTGGGCCAGATCTTCCAACAAAGTGCGAGGAAGTGTGGTGGTAAAGTTGAGATGGTAAGAGTCGTATAGTTGCTTGGACAAATCCTAAGCCTTCTTTTTCATGGGATCATTAGCACAGGATTACCTCCAATACTCTTCGGATGTTTTCTTCGGTTGGTTCGAGGAAGTAGACAGCAGGAACATCGGGAATAGCAGCACGATCCCCCTGTATTCCCCTTTCACAGCAGTTAATAACACAAATGATACTTACATGTGTAGTGTTACACCTTGTTCTCTCAAATAGTTGACCTTGGCAATAAGTGCACAAAGATCTTGGCAGTAAGAGTCGAGAATTAACACTTTCCACAAAGATCCTCCCTCTGTTCCACTGCTTGGATTGTTCAAGTTGATCATACGTGACAATGCATCTGCACTTTCAGGTATTTAACAATAATGATTACCTTTTTGACGCTCCCTTATTAACAACGAAGAAGAAGGATTCATGATTGAGTTGCGCACGTGACAAAAATATGCCTTAGCAAGTAGTGAATAACAAGGCCAAATGGATAAAGAAACCGTTCCACGGTCAGCTCTACTGATATGCTACGCTGGTTGCTGATGTACAACCTCAGTGATCAAGCAAACGACTAAGAAAACTCCTTTCAGACAAATCCCTTACCATGATGGTCATACGCGTTTGCTTCGCTTCATCGAACTACTTTCTTCGTTCACCCGATTCCAACATTCAATTGAAAGCTGGCTGGGCCTTGGGCAATATTTGTGCAAGTTTTCATGACTACACCAAATCTGCCTTGGAAGATGGTGCCGTGCCAATCATTATTGAACTAATGTCAAGTCCCATTGACAATGTCAGAACGGTGAATTCTGAGTGGAATTTGCTGCTAATGTGTCGCATTCAAGTGATTACATTATCTTGTTGAGTGTAATTTATGCTTTGATGAGCTTGCTGAAAAAACAAGGATAATTGAAACCCTCATTATAGCGAAATGTTACTTGAACTTTAATACAGTTTTATTGATGATAAAAAGTCACTACCTGCTTGGGGAAACGCCTAATTTTTACTATCTGCCGGCTACAACGAGGCACTTGGGAATTCTCTTATGGCTCTGTATTTAACCTTGGGCGGATTTCAAGATAGAATTGAACGAATATTAGAAACTGGGATTTGTTGGAAATTGTTCATGCCAAGCCGAAAGTGGGGATAAAATATTTGCGTCATCACCCAAAGCATTCTGGAATGATGGCCTACAAAGATGGTCGGCCGTGTATTTCTAGTTCAAAAAAAGTCACTAGAAAGTGCTTATTAATTTCCCAATTATTGGATACAAACACGGATTTATACAAAAATCCTAAACTCTAATTGAGAAAAACTTTGACGATAATGAGGAAGAAGCAGCCCATCAAGCAGAATAAGCGCAGAAAGATCCTGCATGTTATACAGAAAAGGCGAAAGAACGGAGTAATTAGGAAACTAATTAGCAAGGAAAATGATTAATAAATAATTATTTTCAGGTTGAAAATAAAATAGCAAATAATTTCCTTCACATAAAGTTGAAAATTCTATTAAACTGATGACTCTTTGAGAGTTTTAACCAGTAAATATCAAAACCAGGAAGGAAATCAACTCTGAGAGTGTTACTAAGCAAGAAGTTTCACCACCAACTCCTTTAGCTCGGCCAGACTGTCATCCGGCATAAATCGCTTAATAGGCTTCCCCTTTCGATCAATGACAAACTGTTTCTGGTAATTAGTGGCGGTAAGTTTATGATTACCTTGTTGAAATTCCAAGTGATGTTCTTTTCTCCTTTGGGGCCAGTCAACTCATTCTCCAGATACTTGAACAAAGGATGAGCATCATCTCCGTTTACTTCGAGCTTTTTGAACACTTGGAACTGAACTCCAAAGGCCTTGGTAAAGGCTTTGATACGATCTTCTTGTTTGGGTTCTTGAGCACCAAACTGATTACAAGGAAAGGCTAGGATGCGAAGACCTTTATCGCGCAGGTCTTTATCTAGCTGAACTAGGAAGTTATAGTTCAGCTTTTCACCAGATTAGTTGAAATCGAATATAAAATACCCGAGTCAAACGTCAGTCCGAAGCAACATTAACAATGACCACCACCTTGTCCTTGTAACTGTTCATTTCAACCTATGTGCGAGGATTAGCACCTGCAAAGAAAAGAGTACCAAATTTCCATCAATGTCGAGAGCAGAAAAGCTGTAGAATTTATTTGTAAGCGAACCTTCCACTCCCAGCGAAAGGGACGACTGCCTTATCAAAAGGTGAAGAAGAAAAACGACAAAACAAGTATAGAGGGAAAACATGAAGTTTTGCGTGAGTGTGTGGGAACATCCCACATCTTTAATATTGTTTGATTCAATCAAATAATTCGCATAATCCGCATTATAGCTCGTATTATAACTCGTATTATAACTCGTATTGATACCAAGATGGTAGCATGTGACATCATTATGTTACGAATTTCGCTGTTATATCGGATCACCTGATATTTACACCTAATTTACAAATGTCCTCAATAACGATCACTGTTGTTATTGTAATCGAACAGCGTATAATTAGACTTCAAAATGAGCGAAAATAAAGAGGATACCTTTTGACATTTATTCTCTGTTGGTGCTGCTATTCCAAATCTTTTGTCTGCTTGGAGCTCTTCCTTTGTTTAACCTTATAGTCTACGGACAGAAGAAGTGTTTATTAAATCTTTTATCGTCACGAAACGTGACAGTTACTTACCAAGATTAACCTCATTTTCCCCTATCTCTAAACTTCCCGATGAAATAAAACACACTTTAAATAAACATGTATTTTTCACTTTCTCTCTCTTAGCACACTCTCTCGACAACACACACGCACACACACACACAGATGAATCTCCCACCTCAGGATCAACTCTTCAAGCTCTACATCCTAGCCGATTCTGCACTTCCCACTGGAGGATTTATCTCTTCATCTGGCCTGGAAGCAATCTCTACCCTTGGACTTTTGAAAAACATCAATTGGGAGGAGTATTTGAGATCAGCAACCCATTCCTACGCTCGTTCCTTTCTTCCCTTTGTCCGAGAAGCGTATCTAAATGCTTCGAATGTGCAAACCTTGCTCGACTTGGATAACACTGTGGATGTCAGCTTCAGCAATGCCGTGGGTAGACAAAGTAGTCGAAGCCAAGGAAGGGCGTTTTTAACCCTCTTTCTTAAAAGTTTCGACTCCAACATCCTTAACCTAAAGACTTACTGGCAGGAAGTGGTTAAGCCAAGTACAACATTTGGACATTTGCCCATATCCTTTGCTTTGGTGTGTGAAGCGATAAACATCAGCCTGGAACAAGCAATGTATTTATTTCTCTTCTTATTTCTTCGATCCAGCCTATCTGCAGCAGTGCGGCTAAATTTGATTGGACCTTACAAGGCACAGAAAGAGCTATTCAAAGCAGAAGAGATTATCTTGCGAGTATTGGAAGAAACAAGGGACGTTGATGTGGAAGATGCTGGAATAACAGCACCTTTGTATGACTTGGCACAATGTATCCATGCAAATCTATGTACAAAGCTCTTTTATAACTAACCTCTTCTTTTGCCTTAAATTGTGGGTGGGGATTCTTGAGCATCTAATAAATCACCATCTTCTAACCCATACTCCATTAAAGTCTTCTTATTTTCCATTCTTTCCCCGTCCAAGTAGAGCTGTAACACTTCTTCTCCTACATTTTTACCCAGCTGTTTTGCCGCACATTTCATTAAATATTCTACCGTAGCATTCTATTCAACCCCACCAAGTAATTATAACAAACAAATCGACTTACAGCACGAATTTGTAGTTTTACTAATTGATTTTTCCTTGTTCTTATCTTCAACTTTACCGTCTTGACCTCTTCTTTAGCTTCCACCCCTTTGACATCCATAGCTCTGGTTGTTTCCAAGGCTAAATGGGCATTTTTAGTATAAGCTTCTATCCTTGCACATCAGCACCCAGTCAAATTAATACCAATAGTAATTTCCTCTTGATCTTTGGTAATTCCCAACCCTTTCGCTGTAGTGTGCAAAAAGACCCGCGTTCCTTGATATAAATACACCAATTCCAAAGTTGTTCCTAATAGCGCATTTTTGTGTGCATTGTATGCCATATGAACTGTTTGGAAATTCGTATCCTATTGATTATTTACTATTGTTTAACTAGCATGAGTAAGACCTACTGAAAATGCAATAACACTAGTAGTTTGTTTCAACAGTTCCCAGTTGATGTTACCCTGCTCATTTACATCTTGAGCACAGTAATTTCCTTTTAGCACAAAAGTCACTTTAACTTTGGGCTCATTTATCTTGTTCTCTTGAGACTTTGTATGGTTTTCCTTTAAAATCTGTCTTAGCTCAGAGTCCAGTTCTTCTTCTCCTTCCTCTTCCGCCCCCTTCGCTTCAACTTCACCTTGTACTTCAATGGAATCTGAATCAGAGGAATCCAACTTGACAAGTGATTTTTTGGGAATAGAATTGTGAAATGTCTTGAATTTTTTACCCTTTTCTGGTAATTCAAATTGAAATCTACATTTCTAGTTCAATTTTGGTCATCACTCCAACATCCTACCGCTCTCGAAATAACCTCTCCGTCATCCTTTCAGTTAATTCAGAATCCAAGGGGGGTGGTGGAGTAATTGACCTGGTTCTCTTTAATGGTTGAGATTCATCCTTGTTCAAAGAGTTCTCCTCCGCTTCCTTATCACTCTCGTTATTATCTGACGGGTTGGGAGAGGAAGATCCCGAGCTGGGAAAGCCAAGAGGTTTTCGTGATCTAACAAAAAAAGCATCTTGATCCGTTGCATTGTTATTCCCCACTCTGCTCATAATATCTCTACGGTCATGACTAAAGATCATCCTTGGCTTTGGTTGTTGTCGCTGTTCTTGGAATTCATCATTTGAATCGGACATGTTATCACGTGCTTGCGACTTTTGAGATTATTTTATCCTTGCCACAAAAAACATGGTTTCTTCAAAGTCAAAAGGATTAAAAACTCCTTCGTCAGAATACTTGAAGGTTAGGAAATCGTCGGTAGAGTCTTCCGCCTCACTTACCAACACAGTCAGCGTGTTGCTATCGGCTTATCGTCAGTCCACTCCTACTCGGCTGCAAATGATTGACGTTTATTTGGTGTTTTGTATGCTGACTGGAATTGCCCAGTTTGTATATGTGCTGTTGGTAGGAACTTTTCCTTTTAATGCTTTCTTGGCTGGGTTTTCAAGCTGTGTTGGAAGCTTTGTCCTTGGTGGTACTCTTCTCCCTTCCTCCCACTCTATTTAACATCCCTTTTAGCATCGTTGAGAAAACAGACAAATCCCGCTAATAAAGATGACTTTGAAAAAAGTCCTGGCAATATTTCACCCGAGCGAGCATTTGGAGACTTTGTGTTTGGCAATGTGTTGTTACACTTGGCTGTTACTCATTTCCTGGGCTAAATAAAATCGATTTAATCTCAATGTGTTTGTGTGTTGAGAGAGAGAGAGAGAGAGAGAGAAAGGGAAGTTGGAAGTAGTAATATATTACATTCCAGCAATTCGCCAATTACTGCTGAGGAGCGGTTTGCTGCTGAGTTTGTTGCTGCGAACTATTTCCTCGCTGTTGTGACTGCTGTTGGTGGTGCTGCTGTTGCTGCTGCTGATAATGGTGATATCCCATTGCTGCTGCATATCCGCCTTGACTTAAATTCGCTTCCAGTGCTGATGATTGCTGCAATCCACTCAGATAATGCGCAGGAAGATAATGTTGCTGCTGTTGTGACGTATACATCATTCCTGTCTGCTGATTCTGTGCTGCGAGGTTCAGTCGATGCGCCACTGATTGGCTACTACGCTCAGCTGTTGCATTTGTACCACTTCCCCCATTCGCCGTTACTGGCACATATTCGCTGCTATATTTTAGCGGTGGAATGGATGATTGCATCAGCATATTCGAAGGACTACCATGTGTTCGAAAGTCATAATGCTGTACAGAAGGAGAATGGTGTTGTAACTGGTGATAAAGCTGACTGGGCACAATTTGCGGCTGTTGTTGCTGTGGCTGTTGTGCCTGAGCGTGGTGGTGGTGATGGTTCTGCTGTGAATGCATTGGAAGGTGATAATTGAGGTCATACTGACTGCTTCCTCCCCCTGCTCCACTTCCACCTGCTGTTGCTGTTCCTCCAAATGCCAAACTCTGCTGCTGTTGCTGTTGTTGATGATAGTAATTAGAAGTGGGTTTGGTTTGTGAAAACCCATAATTGCTCTTTCCCAAATACTGTTGCTGTGTCTGTTGTGGCTGCGGTGTCTGTTGTTGTGCTTGCTGTGGCTGCTGTTGTGGTTGTTGTGGCTGTTGTTGCTGCGAATATTGCGCCTGCTGCGACTGTTGTGGGGCTTGAGCTACTTGAGACGGCGCCGTTTGTTGAGGTGGTTGCTGTTGTTGCGTCTGTTGTTGTTGCTGAGTCTGTTGCTGTATCGAAGACTGCTGATACGTCGTACTTGAAGGCACAGCAGTGTAATAGTAGGGATAAAACGGAACTCCGCTATACTGTTGTTGTTGTTGTTGTTGCTGATGCTGCGTTTGTGACTGAGCTGATCTTAAGGTCACCAAATGTTCCTGATATTTCGGCAAACTTGTAGCATCATAATATCCCTGCTTTAATCACGCGGTTTAGCATTTTTATCAAGAGATTTACCAGTGACGCAGCCCTTTGAGCTTCCAATCCGTACATGCTGTACTCTGGAAGTGTGCTCAAGTGATGATGTTGCTGTGGAGCTACAGTCTGTTGGTGTGACAAGAATGTCCCTAAGGATTCAGCCGTCCCAATTGATAATCCACCATGCGTCGTTGGGGGATGCTGCGAAAGTATTGAGCTAGGCTGCACTGCTGCTGCTGCTGCTGCTTGTTGCAATAAATTCCCGTACTGTGAAGAGATCTGTGACGATGGTTGCGATTGTTGCAAATACGAAGGAAGAGCTGAATCCATTTGTGACAATGAATAATAATTCGAATTACTTCCGCCGAGAGAATTAAACTGAGTCGAGTCGCTATTGTTATTTACACCGAGAATTTCTGTAGAACGCTGAGAGGAATTACTTCCAGGGAGTGTTTCCGCTGGCCTTTCATAGAATGCCATCGTAGGTCTTTCTGCTTGGACATTACTTGTAGTCTGAACACTGCTCGTTCCCAACGTGGAAAGATTTAAACTTCCAAATTGCATTATTAATTTATCCGAGGCAGCTGTATTTTCAGCAGATTTGGCTTTCTCTTCCAAGTGAATCTTGGTCTCTGCATTAATGGCTATTTCTGCAATCTTCTTCTCTTCTAGCGGTGTCTCATTAGAGAGTGAGTACGAGTGCTCTGTCGCATCTATCATCGTTGCTGTTTCTGTTGTAGTTGTGGTCGTTTCAGGCTCGTTAACAGCTATTTCTTTATCTTCTACAACTTGGGTAATCTCTACAGACTCTATTTCCCTTATATTGGAACTCTTAGCAATTAGGTTATCTTTCTCTGGTGGAATAGAGATGTGGTTCTCGGGAGTTTTAGGTGATAAAGATTGTGCTGTTTCTGTAGGTGTCTTCGAGGTAGTAGGCGCAGATGGAGGTGGCCTAACGATCAATTGTTAAGATTCTCGTTAATCCCAAGTACATACTTTACTATTTGTGCCCACGAAGTTTTAAAAGGACTAGAAGCAACAGTTGCTTCTACAGATTTCTGACTAATAGAAGGTAGCTCTGGAAACGCATTCGACGCATCAATTAAAGCATTATTCGAGGAATCTCTCTTTGGTCGCATTGTAGAACTAAAATGCGAAGAATATAACTTTCCTTCAGGCTTGGTCTTTGTTGGTTGTTTCACATCTGCTTGTGCTGAAGTTGGCGGATTGTCCCAAGTATTCGTCCCAACATCTGGCCAGTCATTCTCCGTATTAAGATCATCTTTAGATGTTGTTACCAAAAGTGTAACAAGATCGTCTTACCAGTAGTACTTCCTGCTTTTGTTATTGAGCGCTCAGTGCTAGGAATGTAATTTCCTCTTCTTGGTGCGAAAGGTCTTCCACCCCGTCTGCCAGAAAAACCTATATTACTGAATTGAGATACATTCCCTAGGGAGATGAAAAATATAAAAAGTACCGCCCCTTTCTCTTCCCGAATTTCCTCGCGCTGGAGCTGGTTTGGTGGTTGAATCAGCAGTTGAAGGAGAATGAGTGGGTTCTCTCGTCGTTGCAGCGGCTGGAATGTCTTTCTTTCCCTTGCGTGATTTCACCTCTCCCCACTTGTGTGCATGGCCTGAAGACAGATTGATTGTAAGTATTTAAACAGAATAATAAAGAAAACCTTCCGTGATTCTGCCAATGGCCAGATCCAAATCTCCCTCAGTTTCCTGTAAGACAAAAAGCAGGTCTTCTTGTGTCCAGTTAGGAAACAGTTCATGGAGCGTGTTCAATTTCCCAGAATAGCGAGACCGTAGCGTCCGTAGCTCATCGGAGCCCATTTCTCGCTTTGGCTTAGTGGATTGTGTGAAAGCAAATGCTGACATTTCTGAGTAAAGAAAACCCGTTGATTTTTTTTTTCTAAACTTACTTTTCAACCACAACGTTCTCTGCCTCAAAATTTGCAGTTAAAGTAAATATTCTCTAATTTTATTAAAATTACTATTTATCACACGAACCATTCCTTAATGGCCATTTCCACCTTGATTATTGTCATGACCATGATCGTCATTATCATCATCATCATCACGAAGGTCTTCATTTTGGTCGTCGTTGCCGTCGTCGTATCCTCTTCCTCGAGAGGTCAACTTGTTATATAAAATATTGTTGACAGTATAAGGGTCAATATTTGTAATAGCTCCTTTCGTTGCGCTTGAATTCAATTCAGCATAGAGTTCATATGGTGTGCGATATCGACGACAATTGCAAAAGGAAGCAGCAACACCAACAACAAGGGGTGTAGATAAACTTGTTCCTGATGCTAAAGCTGTAGGAGCACCACTTCCAATAGTAGTAGTAATAACACTGACACCAGGTGCGTGGATATCAACAAATCGTCCCCAATTAGCAAACCATGGTCGTGAATCTGAAGGATCAGTAGTAGATACAGTGCATGCATCTGGTGAAGATGCAGGAGAGAAGAAGTCAGCGGGTGCTCCATAATTACCAGC
>QZWR01000143.1:4036-35221 GCA_004114325.1 Zoophagus insidians
AAAATAATCAAGCTGACATCCACTATTGCCACAAATATCTTTATAAAACTCTTTAATACTTACATTTTCCATATTTGTAAAATTCAAATAATGACAAAAGTAGCGAATAAATTTGTTTACTTATACCGACTGCGTAAAACCTGACGGCGTTTCGGATTATTGTAGGTATTTTAGGACATACGCAACTGCGCCCCGGGCACCTGTTTAAACGCTACGCGTTTGAAATTTTCGGCCTTTTCAGAGGTAACAAATGGTTCGGCTTCCACGTATAAAAGGAACTCATTAATTGCCGCCAAATCCTTTAGAAAAATGTCGGCAAGCCCTTCGTCTTTCGGGCCGTAAATTTTGTGCGGTGAAACTACCTTTTCCAAGCGGCTGGTTTTCAAGGAATTTAGAGGTTGTAGGTTCGAACTGGGTAACGTTCTTTCCGCTGAAAAAATAAAAACCTCTGGTGAGTCGATCATCAGAGGTTTTTTATGGTTCGAACTTTTTGTTATAAATTTCGCTTATTTACTAACTTGCAGTAATTCAGAATGTGTGTAGGTTCGAACAATAATTAGAACAATCGAATATTATATCTTAAAGCAGCATTCCTGCAGATCTGTCGCCTTATGTGTAAAATTTCATCCTTCTAAGAAAGGATCTTCCTTCGATAGTTTGCAGGAGTTTCGCCAACTTTTGATTTGAAAAGCCTGTTAAATGCTGCCTCAGATTGATAGCCAACCTTACTGGCAATCTCACTGATATTCTCTTTGCTTTCTGATAAAATTTCTTTCGCTTTTAGAATGCGCCAGTCGGTCAAATAGCTTAATGGCGTTTCGCCTACTAATCTTTTAAATTCTCTGCAATACAACGAACGGGACATACCGGCAGTCACAGCTAATTGATGTAACGTCCAGTCTTTTTCGGGAGATTGATGTATAGATTTTAAAGAATTACTAATTCTATTATCCTTTAATGCCATAAGAAAACCCTCTTTTAGATCTGCCTGATCTATATAAGCACGAATAATTAATACAAAAAGAATATCAACCAAGCGTCCTAAAATTAATTTACTTCCTATCTTTTCATTACTTATCTCTTCATTCATCATCACTGCGGCCTGTTGCAGCCACAAGTCTAATTCTTTAGTGGTATTATTTAAATGTATCACTTTAGGCAGCGATTTAATAAAGGGATGTTGTACAGATGGAGTAAACTCAAAGTGCCCACCCATTAATAAAGTCTCTTCATCTTTCCCTTGAAATAAAGGCTTCCCACTGTGATAAGCTTTTCCGAATTGCGAAGTCGGCACACAAGTAGAATTAGATTTGCCTGAAATGAGATGTTTAGAACCATGAGGAATACAAACAACATCGCCCACATTCATTTTTATAATCTTCTCACCTGGTACCCTCAAATAACAAGTACCTTTTAAAAGCCTCCAAAACTGCGAGCGTGAATCTTGATCCATTTCTATACCCCAAGGTGAAGTAAAGCTAAATTTTGGATAAACAACTGTTTTCAATTTGGCACTCTCTAAAACTCCACTTAATGCATCCATAGCTTAAATATATACGATTGAGCAAATATAATGGACTTTTTGATACCAATATCACAACTCAAGCAATTATTTTTGTACTGTAAATAAAACAATCTTAATAAACACATTATGAAAAAAGCAATAATAGGGATAGCACTACTAACCTTAACGTTAGGTTATCAAAACGCGCAAGCACAAACTTCAAAAAATAATAATAAACCTAAAATGGAAAACAAAATGACAGTAGAGCAAAACAAGCAAGTAGTAATTAAATTCAATAATGAATTTTTTGCGAAGGGAAATACAGAAATTGTAAAAGAAGTGTTTGCAGAAAACTTTGTCAATCATTCAGCACCACCTAATACACCTACTGATATAAGTCCAATGGTGAAATTCGTTATGGGTTTACATCATGGGTTCTCAGATATTTCGGTACAAATTCTCGAAATTTTTGGTGAAGGCGATAAGGTATGTGTGAGAAAAACAATAACCGCAACCCATACGGGTGAATTCATGGGAAAACAAGCAACTGGTAAAAAAATAGTAATAAATATAATGGACATTGAGGTTTTGAAAGATGGAAAAATAACTGACCGCTGGAACAGTACCGATTTTCCGCAGGTATTTCAAGCGCTTTAAAACGTATAGAAGACATAAAATAAGTACGCTTGAGCAAATATCGTGGACTTATTGATGCCAATAAAACCCTTTAAACAGTTATTATTATAGTAGTAATAATTAAAAAATAGAAAAAATGAATGAAAGTATATTAATAACCGGAGCAAATATTGGGCTTGGGAAAGAGACTGCCCGGCAGTTAGCATTAAAAAAAGAAACAAAAAAGGTAATTCTCTTTTGCAGAAATCAAGCGAAAGCAGAGGCAGCAAAAAAAGACCTGGAGGAGCAAACGGGAAAAAAGATTTTTGAAATTATTATTGGGGATGTTGCTGATGCAGATTCCGTAAGAAAAGCAGTAGAAAAAATAAATGAACCGATTGATGCGGTAATTTTAAATGCAGGTGGTATGGTTGGCAAAACGGCTGCAAAACTTACATTATCTGGAATGAACGACTTAGCTGCTACCAATATTTTAGGTCATGTGATCTTAGTGGAGGAATTAATTAAACGTGGTAAATTAAAAAAGGCAGTTTTATATCCCAGTGCGGAAGCTGTGCCGGGAGTAAAGATGCTCGGAATGAAACCAGTTACAATGAAGACTTCCTCTGTAGATGAGTTTGCTGGTGTTCTTGATGGATCCTATTTTGGAAATAAATTTGATGTTACTCAAGCATACGGATACGTTAAATATGTGGCAACCATGTGGATGTTATCAATGGCAAGAAAATATCCTGAGTTCAAATTTGTTGTTGTGAGTCCTGGGAACACAAAAGGAACGCTGGCACCGGATAATCTTCCTCCGGCAATGCGATTTATGTTGAAGAATTTTATGATGCCTGTTGTATTCCCATTGATGGGGGAAATGGTGCATGAGCTAGCGGTAGGTGCAAAACGTTTTGTAGATGGCATTTCAGATGAGCAATATAAAAGTGGTGTCTTTTATGCAAGTAAAGAGGGTAAGCTATCAGGTAACATGGTTGACCAGAGTACTTTTTTTACTGCTTTGAAAAACACTACATTTCAAGATAACGCCGATAAAGCGATTCACCGCTTTATAAAATAGCTTCTATTAAGATTAACTATTTAGCAATGGAAAAGTTAAAAAATAAAACAATGAGCAAAATATTTCAAAATAAAACAGCCCTTATTATATGGGTTGTTATTATTCCACTTATGCTTGCTATCTTTTACTTCTTTGGAGATTACCTACTGCAACTGTAAAAATTAGCTGGTTCTTACTGTAGCCCACTGCTAACTATAGAGACAAACTCACATAGACAATCCGATAGCAATGGTTTTATTGGCAAGAATATTTATAACCACTCAAATCAGACAAAATAATGAGTCTGTTAAAAAAATTAAATATAACGTTCGATGCAGATGGAAATACTATTCTTTCCAAAGAAAAATTGGAACAATTAATTCAAGTTGCAAAAGCGGAAAAAACATTTTGGAATGAAAAAACTTTTCCGAGTGATTGCTATGTATTAGTCGATCACAATGGTGAAGATTTTTATGTGTTTCCATTACAAGAACTCGAAGAATGGCAAGATGGAAGTTTTGAAAAAGGCGATTATTTATATAAAATGATTTTACAAAAAAGATTTTAAATTGAAAAAACACGAAAATAAAGTTGCGGTTATCACCGGAGGAAATAGTGGCATTGGCTATGGCATAGCTGTTGAATTGATTGCCCAAGGCGCTAAAGTTGTCATTACAGGTAAAAATCAAAATGCTCTTAAAGAGGCAGAAAGTATTTTAGGCGCTAATGCTACGGGCTTTTTTGCTAATCAAGCCAGTATTTCTGATTTAGGCGAATTAGTAAAAAAAGTAGAAGAGAAGTTTGGGAGTATCGACTCACTTATTGTCAATGCGGGTATCTTTCATCTTTTGCCAATTGAAGCGGTAAGCGAAGAAAAATTTGATGAAACAATGAACGTAAATTTTAAAGGAGCGTTTTTTACTTTACAAAAATTCCTACCGCTTTTAAAGAATGACTCCTCAGTAATTTTTATTTTGGCAATAAGTGCAACACAAGGAACTCAAAACAGGTCTGTATATAGTGCCAGTAAAGCAGCTTTAAAATCATTAGCAAGGGTTGCCGCTATTGAATTAGCCCCTAAAGGCATCCGTGTTAATGCAATTACACCGGGGCCATTCGATACTCCAATATTTGGTAAAAGTGGTGCGCCTCAAGAAAAACTCGACCAGTTTGCTGAAGCTATAAAGCAAAAAGTATTGGTAAAAAGATACGGAGTTCCTAATGAACTTGGTAAACTTGTATCCTTTCTTATATCTGATGATGCTTCCTTCATTACGGGCGGTGATTACGTAATAGATGGCGGTATGTCAATAAATATGATGTAAGATTAATGGGTAAAATCTATAGCCTCCACTTTTTAAATAAGAAATAACGGAAAAAATGAAAAAGTTAAAAAACAAAATAGAAGATGTTACCGACTATATTTCTGCAATAAAGTATGCTTTTTCCTTAGTAGTTACGGCCATAAAGCAGTCCATAAAAGAGCGCTTTCAAAAAAGAAATGCCTAAAATTGATTCATTTTTAAAAACTTGAAACGTTACATTTGATAATTCAGGCAATATTCTATTATCTAAAGAGAACTTACTATTTTTTAGCTAGTGTTAACCTTTTTAAAAGCCACGCGTTTGTGATTTTCGGCCTTTTCAGGGGTAACAAACGGCTCCGCTTCTACATAAAAAAGGAAAGCATTTATCTCAGCCAAATCTCGAGAAAGTCGGTCTATCATCTCGCTATCATTTACACCTTCAACCTTGTGCGGCGAAACGGCCATTTCCAAACGGCCGGTTTCCAATTGATTTAAGGGTTTAAGGTTCGAACTCGGTAACGTTCTTTCCGCTGAGAAATGCAAAGAGGCTGTCCTTTTGAGGCAGCCTCTTTATGGATAGTCATTGAGCCTTATTCATCTTTACCAAATAATTTTTCGGTTCGAATCTCATTTAAGTGAAGGGAAAATACAAGTAACAGTTCTAAGTTTTACTTGCTTATTCTTCTTGTGGATCATTCGCTTTCTTTTTCTTTAGCTGGCGAGTTACGCTTAAAGCTAATAAACGATTATAAGACTCTTTGGAGACTAAAGGAACAGCGCCCCTCACCGGCAATAAAGAATGGCTAAGTCTTAATCCGAGTGTCCACTTATCATTTAAGTTGCAGCCAATACCAACGTTGAATGAGAGTTCGCTTCTGGTAAATGGATATTTATATACTAGGTCAGGCGATGTATTACCATTTAAATGTTCAGCACGATTAATCAAATATCCCAAACCCGGACCAAATTCAAAATAAATATTCTTACTATGGTGTTGAAAAAGGACAGGAATTTCAAAATAATGCAGGGTGACAAAATGTGGAGTCTTTCCGAATCGCGCACCGATTCCTTTATCTAAAAGTAAAAGTTCAGTCTGAGCCGTCCATTTTTTGTTCATTTTTAACTGGAGCCAGAATCCTCCTATACCGTCCCAGTCAGCATGGCTCTTAGTAAGATCTCCGGCGAGCGTATGAATCGAACATCCAAGCTTAAGCCCAGCGCGATATGGTGACTTGTAGTTATGCTGAGCGCATAGCCAAACACAATTAAAAATGGCTATTATAACAAGATTTTTTTTCAGTGCGTTAATAACGTAATTTTCTTTGAAAAATTATACTACCCTAAATTTTAAAAAGTAGTGCAGGCAGTTTCTTTACTCGAAGTTAGTCATTTGGCCTTAACCTTTTTAAAAACCACAGGTTTGTGATTTTCGACCTTTCTGGGAAAGCAATAGTCTGGGTTTCCACATAAAAAAGAGACTCATTACTTGTGGCCAAATTTCGCAAAAGCAAGTCGGCCATTGTTCCTTCCTTCAGGTTTAAAATTTTTTTGTGGTGAAACAGCCTTTTCTAAATTAGCAGATGTTGTGGTCATAACGCAGTTGTTATAGCTGACTTAATATGCTGGGCCCAAATTCCTGCCCGTGTTATTTCTCCGTCAAACAATGGTCCTTCTTTAGCCTTAACGTAAAAACCTTCGGGCGGTAGTATCAGCGTACCACCTGCATTTTCCAAGGCCTTTGCTATTTTTTTTGCACCATTGCCACTCGCAAATGATTTTACACGTGTATCAAATGCGGCCGTAACCAATCCCTTTTTTAACTGCAAAGACAACAAAAGGTTGCCGATTTTTTCGGTTGGTTTCCAGGCAATGATAGGACTTCCCACAATCACCAGATCTTTTCCCACAAGATCAATATTTTTAAAATCATTCACAGAAACTAACTGCGTTCCTTCTCCTAATTCCTCAGCGACGGCACTGGCAATGCTTCTGGTGTTTCCAAAGTTTGAATCGTATATCACAAGTGCTTTCATTTTTTAGTTTTTATGGTGTTAGTTCCCGGAATTAGTTGTGTTTGGGATTTAGTTTAAAATGATTGGTTCGCTTAATTAGTCATTTTTGTTTAAGGCAAAAAGATTGATAAATAAAAATAAAATCCCCACTATAAAAAAGGTTAAGTCGAGAACAAAAATTGTGGCATACACAGTTAGAAGGGATGAGAGTGGAACCCCTTGCATAAGCTGTTTAACACCTTCGTTGGCAAATGAAGCGAAGAAAATAAAAAATACCAGGAATAATAAAATGCAGACAAAATGAAGTATAACAAACAAACGCACGACCTTAAGTTTAGTCTTACTTATCATGAAATATATTCCAGCGAGAAAAAATAAGTAGCCTGAGAAAACGGACCATATCCTGGAGAAACTTATATGAAAGTCCCATTTATAAACGGATATATCAAAAAAAGATTCAGGATCAGCGCCCTTATACAATGTCGCAATCAAAGCGATTAAAAGAGCTAATAACAGAAAAGGTTTATGAGGTTTTTCAAATAAAAATTTTTTCATGATATTTAAAGTTGTCAGTATGCCGTGTTTATTAAATTAAATCCCGTGCTTTTGTGTAAGGTTGTGCGATCTCAAAAATACCCGATGGTAGAATGGTTGATGATGTTATTAATCAATTGTAAGTATGATATTCATCATTTTTGTTGCATTGTGGGTATTAATCTTACTTAAGATGATTTAGTGGTTCAATATCCATTGAAAACAGCAACAATTAGCGAATCAAAATTGATAAAATTCACCTCCAAAAGTGTCCGTCGACATTTTTAGAAAAGATTCCAATGTATTTCTTTGTCCTTAAAATCAAAATAAACGAAATGAAAAAAAACTCTTTAAAAATAATTATGATTGTATTCTCACTAGTGGCCTGCAATACCAACTCAAAGGAAAACAGCAATAGAGAAAAAGAGATAAGTGACTCGTTACGAGTTATTGTTAATGAGAAAGACTCTGCGATTAGCAATTTTCTGACTTTGTTTACAGGTATACAAAAGAATCTTGATTCGATGAGCAGACAGGAAAAACGGATAAGCCTAAGAACAAAAAGTCCTGAGAATTTGAAGGCAGGAAGTATTGAAGAAATAAATAAAGATATTAAAATCATTAACGAGATAATTAAGGATAATAGAAAAAGTATTCACGACGTTAACAACAAATTAAAACGTACCCTTAAAAAGACTAAAGAATTAGAGCAAGCCATGAATGTATTGAACCAGCAGTTGTTAAGCAAGGAAACAGATCTTACAAATTTAAAAGCCACGTTGGAAGAATACGATAAACAAATAGTTTCGCTTGAAACCGCGGTTGGCATTCTGAATGCAGAAAATGCAGAATTACTTGGCAGGGTAGATAAAGAAGGAGAAATGTTGCATACAGCCTACTACATAACCGCCAGTTCAAACGAGTTAAAAAAGGCAGGTGTTATAGATAAAAAAGGGGGGTTACTTGGGATTGGTAAAACGACCGAACTTAAACAGGATTTTAATTCGGAAAAATTCACCAAAATAGATTATGAGTCAACAACAGTTATTCCTTTGAATAGCAAAAAAATAGAAATCATTACGAACCACGCAACAGGTTCTTATAAACTTAATGAAGAAAAGGGAGTTGTGAAAAGTATTTTGATAACAGATCCCGATAAGTTTTGGAGTGTTTCCAAATATCTTGTTGTGATGAAAGATTAAGCGATCGTATTTCTAATATTCCAATTAAATTTCAAAATAAATTAAAGCGTAAAAAAACATGACAACACTAATTATTAACCAGGAGACTGGTGAGGCATTTTCGTTAACAAGTCCACTTCTGGATCCTGAGAGAATGGATAACGATCAATTAGAAGAAAATGATCAAATTTTTTTCAGCAATCAAGCAGCTGCCGCAGTTGCAGCAAACGTTTATGAATCGCATGAGGCCTATGAGGTACGGCTTTTAGCGCCAGGCCTTGACGGAAGCAACATAACAATTGATGTGGACGACAACAATATCCTGACGGTTAATGGAGATTTAGAAGAAGAGGATTTTCCGGAATTGGAAAACTGCAAGCGACTCGAATTTGCGACAAACGGATTCAGTCGTTCTTTCCAGTTGCCTGACGATGCGGATGCGGAGGAAATTACGGCAGACTATAAAAACGGGATTGTTCGTTTAATCATACCAAAAGAAGAAATGGATAGAGGACAGATTATTGAAATCATTGAAACTTAAGTCAAACAGGGTAGCGATTTTTTTCATTGATTTTTTAATGTTTGAAATAATTGATATACTATAGTCATTGAACTCAGAAACACTTTGAGTAGTCGCGGCGGTAATTCATAATGGAGTTACCGCTTTTTTTTGTAACAAAGAGTCGGCTTCATCACATCCAAGTGTTTGCTTGTGTTCAGAAATTCTGAAGCAAAAGTTTTTCGCCTCAAAATATTTTTTATTGTGATGAAGTTCATCAAGTGTTTTGATCCTTCTCATTCTATTTGATTTTTATGGGGCGTTACTTTGCAGGAGTAAAATTATAAATTAAAAAAGCAAAACATGAAAACTAAAATTACAATTATTGCAGCAAGTGTATTCTGGTGGATTTCCGGAGCCTTTGCACAAACACCATGCGCGAATGACCGAAACGGATTCGTGGATCACAAAAATGTTGGTAGCACCGGTTCGTATCAACTTAGTGTTGGATCTGAAGAAAAGGCCTCACAGGCTTATATTTATTCGGGTCCGGGAAAGATTGCGAGTGTACGAGTTTACGGTAATTATTCTGTTTCCGGGCTCGGTGGTGTTCCATTAAGAATTGGAATTTACAATACTGACTTGAGCGGGAAACCAACAACATCTATTAGCGCAGTAAATCAAACCTGGTGGGGTTTTATAGATAACACCAACGGATATATCGATGTAACTTTCCCTAACGGCGTAACCGTTAGTAACAGATTCGCTATCACTGTGGAAATACGCAATAATGTTTTTCCGAATGGAACTGTGTTTGATCTCAAATATACCGGAAATGGTGAAGGAGGAGGACAAGATCTGGCGTCCCTTGCAGGCACATCGACTGGTTTTAACTGGGCTAGTGCAAAAAATAGTTTTAGTAAGGATGGAGATTTCTATTTAGTGCCAACTATGTCGAATCAGAATAATCCGGGATTTACAACCACTGGATCGTGTTATTCGGTTAACAGTGTTGTCTCATTTTCAAATACTACGCAAATGACGGTGGATAGTATGTTTAATAAAATTGCACTAACGAATTATTCTGGCACCAACCATTTTTATACCTGGAATTTCGGTGATGGTTCACCGGTATCGTATGCTGCAAATCCATCTCACGCGTATACCGCAGGTGGGGTATACACCGTTACCCTGACCACAACCATTGAAGGTTGGACAGCTTCACCTTGTGTAAAAACGTATACAAAAAGTGTTTCTGTTGGTTTAACTGTCGCTGCAACTTCGGTTGTGAGTGTAAATTGTAATGGCGGAAGCACCGGAAGTTTCATTGCCAATGGGCAGTTCGGAGCGCCTACGTACTCATATGGCTTGAATGGCGTTTTCTGGCAAACAAACGCTAATTTTACCGGTCTCACTGCCGGAAATTATATCCTATACGTGAAAGACACAAAAGGATGCACAAACTCAGGTGTTGTATCTATTTTGCAACCTACAGGAATGACTTTCAATTCAATTGTTACAACAAATGCAACATGTAACAATGCGAACGGAGGCATCAACTCTTCTGCAACCGGCGGTGTCGGAGCACTTCAATATAAATTAGACAACGGTTCTTATCAAGCGACCGGAAATTTCTCGGGACTTTTGGCGCAAAGCCATACACTTACTGTAAGCGATGCAAATTCTTGCACCACTTCAACATTTGTAGTGGTGAATAATCTTGCAGGTCCAACACTTGGATCCCCAAACATAGCTAACGTAAGCTGTTATGGAGGGAATGATGGAAGTATTACATTAAGTTCAAGTGGCGGAACAGGATTGATGCAGTACAGCATTAACGGCGGAACTACATTTCAAACAAGCCCTGTATTCACCAATGTTAGTGCTGGTACCTATATCTGCGTGGTGAAAGACAACGCCGGTTGTACTAGTCTAGCGAATGTAATTATTGGGCAGGGGCAAGCACTTGGATTGAGCCTGACTTCTGTACCAGCCACCTGTAATGGGTCGGCAAGTGGTCAAATCACTGCAAGTTCGACCGGTGGGACAGGAATTCATAACTACAGTATTAATGGTATTAATTACCAGTCGGGATCAAGTTTTTCAGGATTGGCCGCTGGTATTTACACCGTATATGTGAGAGATGTTACGTCTTGCGTTAAGACTGCGACTATCACCGTGGTTCAACCTCCGGTTCTTTCAGAAACATTATCTTCTATTGCTGCAAGTTGCAACGGCTTATCGGATGGTTCTATAAGTGTTCTGGCTCAAGGTGGTAACGGTAGTTTTTTGTATAGTATTAATGGAACAGATTTCCAAAATGTTGGAACATTTATTTATTTACCGGCCGGAACTTACACGGTGACAACAAAAGACATAAATGCATGTGCAACAAACTCGGTAATAACAATAACGCAACCTTCTGCGATCACAACCACTGTGAACACAACCAATTCAACCTGTACCTTTACAAACGGCTCGATTATGGTTCTTGCTGCAGGGGGTTCAGGATCTGGTTACCAATATAGTATAAACGGTGGCGTTAATTATTTTACTTCAGGTTTGTTCTCCGCTTTATCGGCCGGCACAAAATACATAGTTGTAAAGGATGGATCAGGTTGTCAGATCGTTGTTTCGGGTAACATTGTGGATTCTAACGGTCCAACGATTGCCGCTTCAACACAACAAAATGTATCCTGTAATGCAGGTAACGATGGTACTATTAATATCACCAATGTTACTGGTGGCACAGGTATACTCCAATACAGTAAGAATGGTATTAACTGGCAAACCTCTTCTCTTTTTAGTAACCTAACCGCTGGAACTTATATAATCCAGGTGAAGGATGTAAACGGTTGCACAGGTAGCATCACAAAAACTATCACACAGCCTAACGGATTCTTAATCAGTTCGACAACTTCCAGTGTTGCCTGTTTTGGAAACAGTACCGGCTCTTCAACCATCAGCGCGTCAGGGGGCGCAGGCTTTTTAGTGTATAGTATTAACGGAACTTCTTACCAGTCTTCAGGTACATTTAATGGATTGGGTGCAGGTTTATATTATGTTACAGTAAAAGATGCCGCAAATTGTGCTGCGAGTTCTGCGTTTATAATTACTCAGCCAACCAAGATTGAAATTAACGCATTGGGAATTTTAAACGTAACCTGTTATGGTGCAAACAATGGTGCCATCAACGTTAGCGCTACAGGTGGATATAGTCCGTATCTTTACAGCCTTAGTTTTGGAACTTACTCCAGCAACTCCTATTTTTCCGGTTTAGGAGGCAATGCCAGCTATTTTATTTCTGTTAAAGATGCCAACAATTGTGTTGTTTCAGTTCCCGTATTTGTTAGTGAACCAGATCCAATTGTTGTAACACCAATCATTAATAACATAAAATGTTCGGGTGGAAACAATGGCGCGATCAGTTTGAATGTTATGGGTGGTGTACTTCCTTATATCTATCAATGGTCAAATGGTTCAAATTTCCCTTCTATTTTTAATCTGAGCGCCGGAGTTTATTCTGTGACTATAGGTGACAATAATGGTTGTACATCAGTTAGTAGTTATACGTTGCTTCAACCATCAAATCCATTGATTGTTAATGGTGTTGTTGTTGCAGCTAACAGTACGAATTCAGGCGATGGATCTATTGATGTAACTATCAGTGGTGGTGTTGCTCCATACACATATAATTGGTCGAATGGTGCTACAACAGAAGATGTTTCAAACTTAAATCCTGGAACATATATGTTAACCATCACCGACGCAAATGGATGTGCATCTTCTTCTTCCTTCATTGTTAGCAACATTACAGGTATCGCAAATATCCAGATTACCAGTAACGATATTAAAGTGTATCCAAATCCTGCGAACGAATATTTGAACATTGAAGTGAGTGGATTTAATATTGATAGAGTTGAGTTAATTAATCTTCTTGGACAAACAGTACTTGTAAATGAAGTGAACGACGCATCAGCTAAAATCCATACAAATACTCTTGTTAACGGTACTTATTTCGTGAAGGTGTATTTTGATAATAACGCTAATACAGTAACAAAAAGAATTGTGGTTAGTAAATAATTAATTAATCATCTATTTATTAAAAGGTGTCCGGATTAGGTCCAGGCACCTTTTTTTGTTTTAGAGAATGTTCAAATGCGCTACATATTTTTAGGGGAAAATAATTCTTGTTTTGTAGCGAATCATTTTCTGTTTTGACAAATATCACGGTTACACCTGTTTTGCTGGCTTAACTTTGAGTAAGGAAAAAAATGTCCTGTGGTAATTATTGTTGAACAAATGAATTGAAAGATGAACACTAATCGTCGTCAAAAAGAGTATCTAAATAGTCTTGATGTAACGAGTCCCGGATTTGATCACAGGAACTACATCCAAAAGAAATATACCAGTGAAGGGGAAAATATTAATCCACCATTGTTAATTCAAAAAATACCGCGTGAAACGAAAAGCCTTGTTTTGATGATTGAAGAGCCGGAAGGACCCACAAATGCACGGATTCACTGGTTGGTTTGGAATATTGATCCAAATTCCCCAGTGGTTGAAACAAAGGCGCCAGGAATAGAAGGAGTAAATGACTTTAGTTTACATAAATATGTTGGACCCTGCTCTTCGGGTCTGCATTATTATTATTTCAAAGTGTTTGCTTTGGATACGCTCCTTACTTTGGAAACGAATGCCACGCGACAAGAGGTTGAATCGCAAATGACTGGTCACATTACTGCTTTTGGTTTATTGGTGGGTTTGTATAACATAAAAAAAATTAAAGACGAAAGTTTATATCTGCAAAAAAATAAAAACGCGGGGAAGGGCACCAGGATTGGTGTTAATTAAATTTTCCGCAAAAGACCTCAGGTCATATATTTGTTCACAAAAAAAGACGCCTCACTGAGACGTCTTTTTAGGTATAGAAAATACTAACCTTTAAAGCGCAAATATTTCGCTTTCGATTTCCAGTTTGTTGTCAATGGCATTCACTCCCGGAGCTGCCCACACGGCGTTTGCAGCATCTCTTTTTTCGGCAAGAGATCTCACTTTACCGGTAAGCGTAACTTTATTACCGGATACTTTAATATCTATCTTTTCAGAATCCAGGGTCGCATGTCTTTGGAAGGCCGAGGTTATTTTTTCTTTGAGTGCCAGCGGAACAACTCTTGCTTTGATAGTGATATTGTTTTCAATTCTTTTTACACCCATCAGGTTTTCAATTTCCCAAACGATGGCGTTTCTTTGGTATTCCCAATCCACTTCGCCTTCAAGCGTGACAACACCGTCTTCCACTTTTATTTTAATTTTCTCTTCGTTGATGGCACTGTGCCATTTAAGCACATTTACTATTGCCTGCGCTACTTCCGAATCGTTCTTAATTAAGCTACCGCTGAATTTTACCTCAATGTCTTCAGCTACGGCTTTAACGCCCGCTACGCGTTTTGCCGCTTTCTCGGCACTTCTTTTTTTAAAATAGGCATCCACCGTTCCTGACAAGGTAACAACACCGTTTTTTACGGATACCCCGATTTCTGCTGCGCTTAGTAATGGTTCCCATTTGAACTCATCCAAAACGTCTCTTTGAATTTGCAAATCTGTTTTCATAGCTGTTTTATTTTAGTATGTATCACAAAATTAAATCAACAAATTGCCGGTAAAAATGATCAACAACATGGAAGTAAATGATCTACAACGAAACTATTATGGAATAGTGGAAAGTTGATGTTTATTGAGAGAGCGCAATTCGAACATAATTGCGAGTACCAGTGCGCTGATAACAGAGGCAAAAAAGCACCAAACAGAAATAATATAACCTTCATAAAATATCGCAGTTATGATATAGGAAAATAAAATAGCAAGGCCCAGAAACCACATCCGTTTAATACTTGAAAAAAAAGGCGGCACAATGGTTGCAATAATATAAAGGCCGGCTCCATAGTCGCTGAACGACGCCGGGTAATGTTGTTTATAAGAAATATGTTTGCCGAGTATAGATGCCTCTACCGGAAAAGTAAACAAACAATACGCAAGGTAGGCCGATACAAGAACACCTATGCCGAGGAGCACCCGCAAAGTTCTTTTTCTCCGTTCGTCTTTTTCAAGTTTTAATATTGCTAAAGGGACCCATAGTGGCCAGACTACTTGCGCGAAAAACAAAAATAAGCTCGTACAGCTACGTTGAAAGAAGAGGCTCTGTATATGAGGGAGAGTGAGCCATAATACTCCCTCCGAAATTTGCTGAACCGAAAAAATAAGAGGAATGCTCGCAAAGAAAAGTTCAGAACGCGTCTCAACCTTTTTAATAGCGATAACTCCGATCGTTGAAAGAACGATACCTGCTCCAAAACTCGCACTGGCTGAAAAACACATTTTCTTTAAATTACTATTGATTCGGAAAATAATTTTGCAAAGATTTAAAATCAGCAGTCATTTACCTCTGCAAAATCATTTACACGTTTATAACACCGAATTAAAAGTAGTCAAATGAAATTGACGAAGTTATGATAAACCTCACTCCAGGATATGATTTAAATCTCATTTAGCACGAATTCTTAATTGTGTTTTAAGAAGTCGGTGAACTGGGTGATTAGGCAGGAAAAATAACACTATTAATCATTCGTTCTTATGAGTTGTATCATACTTAGGCCACAACAGTTGCTTTATATTTGTGGTTTACAGAATTACGAAATTATTTTCGAATAGGCATAATTTTTATTTGATAATTAGGTTTGACTCCACTATGATACTTTTATGATAACCATTATGCAACCTCACTTTATAAGGCTCTGTTGTTTTTTTAACGGCCTTCATGTGCCCCAGGCCAAAATAATTTTTTTTGTCTGCATTTTATCGGTTTCGTTAGCTACCTGCCGCGATGTTACTAAAACCAAAACTGTACAACTAGCTCCCGGCCAGACACCCTTGAAGCTTGTATGTGCTAAAGACTCGCTGCAAATAGTTTCCTTTATACGTAAACTCGAAACAGACAGTAATCAAAGTGGGCAATTGTTTTCGTTCTACCAAAGTCGAAATTATGTTCCGGCATGGATTAGTTCTTCCGGGCCAAATGAGAACGCCGGTAATTTTATTAATTTTCTTAACAATGAAAGAATAACACAGCCAAAGTGTGTTTTTTTATCTTTAGATGAATTACAGAAGTTATATCAGTCCGTTCTAAAGGAGACTTCAGGAAATACTTCGTGTAACGACAGTCTTGCATTGAAATTAGAGGTTTTACTTACGTTGAATTTTTTTGAGTTTGCAGCGCGGAATTGGAAGGGCGTAGGTGATGAGATTTTGAGAAAAGTAAATTGGTTTATTTTAAGAAAACAAATTAACTACACGCACTTACTCAACGATTATTTAAGCTCAAAAAATAATATTTTCATTCGTGAACCGGTTTATAGACAATACACACTTTTGAAAACAAATCTTAAAAACTACAGCAATATTCAACAAATCGGCGGTTGGCAGCCCTTGCCTCCGGAATATAAAACTATTAAACCTGGGGACTCTTCGCAAATTATTAAATCCATTAAGCGACAACTCCGCTTAGCCGGTGACCTGGACGAAAGTGATACCACGGCTATTTACAACATCACTCTGGAAGACGGTGTAAAAAAATTTCAAATACGGCATGGCTTGATCGCAAACGGAATAATAAATAAAAAAACGTACCAGGCCATGCAGGTTACTGTTCAGGACAGAATTTATCAGATCTTAATTAATATGGAACGTTGCAAGTGGGTTCCAGTGGAATCAACAGGCGACTACCTGGTTGTAAATATTCCCGATTTCCGCCTCTATGTTTATGAGAACAACAAATTCATTTGGAGTTGCAATGCAATTGTTGGTAAATCCAACCCACTTAACAACACTATAATTTTTAATGATTCAGTTGAGTTCATTGTCTTTAACCCTTATTGGAACATACCAAAAAATATTCTTAGAAAAGAAACACTTCCTGCTATAAAAAATAATCTGGATTATCTAAATAAAAATAACCTAGAGGTTGTGGATAATAAGGGTCGGAGTATTGACCCTTCAGCAATTGAATGGGATAAATACAAAGACCATTTCCCTTACATTATTCGTCAGCAACCTGGAAAAAATAATTCTCTTGGCCTGATTAAATTTTTGTTTCCGAATCCTTACGATATATATATGCACGACACGCCGGCGAAATCACTTTTTAATGAAACTAGCCGCACCTTCAGTCACGGATGTATCAGAATCGAGGAACCATTCAAACTTGCGCAATTTTTATTACGGGAGGATACCACGTGGACCGAGAAAAAAATAAACTCGATCTTATTGGAAGGAAAGGAGACGTTCATAAAACTTAAAAAGAAGGTGCCAGTGTTTATTGCTTATTTCACATGCTGGGTAGACAAAGATGGGAAAATAAATTTTAGAGACGATGTGTATGGTCACGATTTGAAAATGAAAAAATATTTATTTGTTAATTAACTACAAAGATATCTTCAGTATTTTGAATTCTTTTTATATA
This sequence comes from Zoophagus insidians, assembly GCA_004114325.1. Taxonomy (NCBI): domain Eukaryota; kingdom Fungi; phylum Zoopagomycota; class Zoopagomycetes; order Zoopagales; family Zoopagaceae; genus Zoophagus; species Zoophagus insidians. The sequence continues at coordinate 21,270 of QZWR01000143.1, forward strand.
GTCCGACCTTCGTAATCAATATCCAAAGCACATGTTTCTTTCGACTAGTTTAGCAAAAAAAATCACTTTACTTTTGGTGCTTCTTTTGATGGCAATAGGTAATTTTTGTTTTATAAAGCCTTTGGTTGTTGAGAAAATTGATTTACCGGCATATTCAAGCCTCAGTTTATACGAGGAATTACAATTATCAGATAAAGGACTTGAAAGAAATGTTTTTGACAAAGCTATTGCTGGTTGGCAACAACTTAAAAATAAGGGACAGTTAGAACGGTCTGGTATGCTTACCATTGCAGATCTTTCGCAATCATCTAATTCAAAAAGACTTTACGTGATAGATCTGGAGAAAAAAAATGTTGTTTTCAATACATTCGTTTCACACGGTCGTAATTCCGGGGAAGAGTTTGCACGCTCTTTTGGAAATGAATTGGAATCTTATAAATCGAGCCTTGGATTTTATCTGACAGGGTCTGTATATCGAGGAGTGCACGGCCCATCGATGCGGCTCAAAGGGTTAGAAAAGGGAATCAACAATTCTGCCGAAGAACGCGGTATTGTGATGCATGGGGCTTCATATGTAAGTGAATCCTTTATCCACCAGAACGGCCGTCTTGGACGGAGTCAGGGTTGTCCTGCTGTGCCCGAAAAAGACTGCAGCTCTATTGTTAATAGTATTAAAGAAGGTTCCTGCTTTTTTGTTTTTTACCCGGATAGTAATTATTTCATTTCTTCTTCCTTTTGTAATTCTAAAAAAGGCAATTAAAGATTTACGTAAGTGTGGTTTTTTTTGAAATTATCATTTTTTCATGTGAGAATAGTTTGTCCTTAAACTTTACTACATTTATCAAAATTCCAAATACGCTACAGGTGAATCATTTTGAAAACACCGGCTTGAGGAATATAGTTTTAAAAAGATGTTCGAATTAATATATTGTTCGGTGGCAAAACCGGAAGTGTCAGTTTCTGATATAAAAGATATTTTAAATGTTTCCCGTAATTTTAATTCAAAAAATGAAATTACAGGATGCCTCCTATATCATAACAACGAGTTTATCCAGATATTGGAGGGCGAAAAACAGGTGGTTAAAGATTTATATGGACAAATAAAATCAGACAAAAGGCATAACAACGTGATGTTGTTAACAGAAGACACCAAACAAAAAAGAGCATTCGAAAATTGGACGATGGCGTTTCGTGAGCTTAATGCAAAAGATCTCACAAACATGAAAGATACCCTCTTTGTAGAAAATTTTATAGCATTCTCTGAGTTCGCCGAGAAACCTACAGAGGCTGTTAAGATGTTCTGGTATATGGCAAAGCAACTTCTGGAAGAGAAGTGAAAACTAGGTAGATGATTTTTTGGATAATCTTTAAGCCAATGCGTGTCTTATTCCAATATCTTCAGTCTTGTAATTTTCGTGTTAGGTCTCAGCGTTTATGTCCCGGTATTTTCAAATTCTGAATTGCCTACTATAAGCTTAAAAACAGATCACTTTTTCTTATTTATGAGAAGTGTCCGCTACCTGAGTGATTAAAATCATTGTTATAATTGATTTTCCATGAGTTCTTTGTTGGAAAATAAAGATTCAAATGAAAAAAATAATTTTTCTAACTATCACTTTATTAATAAGTGTCTTTGGGCAATCACAAAATCAAAATTCAGAAAACAAAAAAGTGCCAAAAAAAGCAGAGAGCAAGGGCGAGTTTCAACCTTGTTGTTTTCAATGTGATTCCTGTAAGATCATTAGCGAAAATCCCTGTAAGTGTCCGAGATGTGGGCGCGAAATGAGAAAGATGCAACTAAAGAAGTTAGATAAAAAAAAGAATGACGTGGGTGACGTGAACAACCGGGTAGCAATTGACTATTGCTACTCATCGCTAACCAAGCCAGGTGAATTTCGAAGAAATCAACAGTGGGAGGTTTCAGACAAAAAATAAACTAAAAAATGACCAGCAAAGCGCAATGAAAATAATCACCGCGCAGAGTGACCCAGATCATTTTACGAAGAACCACTGCAGTTTAACTTTGACTATAAAATTTATTTATTAACCAATTAAAAATAAAAAACATGTCATTAGTAGTAAAAAGAAACAGAACAGCACTTCCATCTTTGGTAAGCGATTTTTTCAGCAGGGGTAATTTATTTCCATCGGTTTTTGATATCGACGGAAATTTATTTGACTTTAACGGCGGATCTCTTAAAATTCCGAATGTAAATATTGTGGAAAATGAAAAGGAATTTAAAATCGAACTTGCGGCTCCAGGGCTCGAAAGGAAAGATTTTAAGGTGAAGGTCGACAATGGTATACTTTCGATAAGTTCAGAAAAAGAGGAAAAACAGGAAGAAGAGAATAAAAATTACACAAGGAAAGAGTTTTCATACAGCTCGTTTTCGCGCTCTTTTACTTTGCCTGAAAATTGTGTATCTGAAAAAATTGATGCTAAATACGAAGACGGCATCCTGAGAATCTCCCTTCCAAAGAAGGAAGTAACAGTTTCAAAACCTGCCACGGAAATAAAGGTTTCCTAAGACACTTTGAAATTGCAATATCCCCGTCTGTTTGAAGTATGACTTCATTACGAGACGGGGATTTTTTTATATTTACCGGTAATGCGGATAAAAGAAAATCGCTTACGGCTATCGGTAAAACAGTTTACGTGAAGATAATAACTCGAAGTATATGGATCTTATCTCTTGTGAGTCTATTCACCGACGTAGCCAGTGAAATGCTTTACCCTATAATGCCGGTTTACCTCAAAAGTATTGGGTTTTCGGTGGTGCTTATAGGGGTGCTTGAAGGAATAGCAGAAGCTACCGCTGGTTTAAGCAAAGGCTATTTCGGGAAACTATCTGACAGCAGCGGAAAGCGGACACCTTTCGTGAGGCTCGGATATTCGCTAAGTGCTCTTTCAAAACCTTTATTGGCGGTGTACACCTATCCTATTTGGATTTTTTTCTCGCGCACGCTAGACAGAGTGGGTAAGGGAATCCGAACGGGAGCAAGGGATGCCATCTTATCCGATCAATCAACTAAAGAAAACAAGGCAACTGTTTTTGGATTTCACCGGGCCTTCGATACCCTCGGTGCCGTGATGGGGCCAACACTTGCTCTTATTTATTTGAATTTTCATCCGGGCAATTACAGAGCTTTATTCATTATTGCTTTTGCGCCCGGAGTGCTGGCGGTGCTGATCTCTTTTCTTCTTAAGGAAAAAAAAATTGAGGCAAAGAACTCTGTAGCGGTTTCATTTTTTTCTTCGATTGCTTACTGGAAAACGAGCCCGGCTTTATATAAAAAAGTGGTGAGTGCCTTACTTTTCTTTGCGCTCTTTAATAGTTCCGACATGTTCCTGCTTTTGAAAGCCAAACAAGCTGGATTGAGTGATTTCTCTGTGATTGAGGCTTACATTTTTTATAATCTTGTCTACGCCATTTTTTCATTTCCAATTGGTGTTCTTGCGGATAGGATGGGTTTAAAAAATTCGATGATATCAGGACTTATTTTGTTTGCGCTTGTTTATTTTGGAATGGCTGCGAGCAATAATTTATATTTCGTTTTTGGAATGTTTTTTCTTTATGGCCTGTATGCTGCGGCCAGCGAAGGAATTTCTAAAGCCTGGATCAGTAATATTTCAGATAAAAAAGACACGGCCACTGCCATCGGTTCTTTTGCTGGTTTTCAAAGTATCTGTGCTTTGTTTGCAAGTTCAATAACGGGCGTTATCTGGTTTGAATTCGGCGCACAATCAGCACTTGTTTTATCGGCTGTAGTGGCTATTTTAACGGCTCTGTTTCTTTTGTTTTTTGTGAAATCAGAAGCTTAGAACCTTTGCACCTTTTACGGATTTATATTTCAGATCGAGTAGTGCCACGTTGGCTTGTTCAAATGGATACACCTGCACTTCCGATTTAATTGGAATAGTAGCAGCGAGTTTAAGAAATTCCTCCACATCGGTTCGTGTGATATTAGCAACGCTTTTAATTTCTTTTTCCATCCAAAGATGATTCTGATAATTCAGGTCAAACAACACAGACTTGCCTTTATCTTCCTTGCGAATGGCATTGATCACCAGTCTGCCTCCGGGTTCTAAAAGTCTTAACGCCTCTAAAACCGGCCTCCAGGCTGGCGTCGTATCAATAATCACATCTACTCCTGCAGGTGCAATATCAGAGATGTCTCCTGCCCAAGCTGCACCCAAAGAAAGAGCAAAATTTCTTTCATTGGCGTTTCGGGTAAAAACAAAAATTTTTGAGGCAGGGTACAAATACCTGGTCATCTTAAGTACCAGGTGTCCCGAAGCACCGAAACCCATGAGCCCTAGGTTGCGACCGTTAGTTATGCCTGATAGTTTTAGTGAACGGTAACCAATGGCCCCGGCGCACAATAGAGGTGCGGCTTCAACATCCGTAAATAATTCTGGAATTAAATAGGCGTAGTTTTCTGAAACAGTCATGTACTCAGCATAACCGCCGTTGGCATCTCTGCCTGTTGCTTTGAAATTCGCACACAGGTTTTCCAATCCCTTTGAACAAAGTGCACATTTTCCGCATGAAGAAAAGATCCAGGCTGCTCCCACGCGGTTGCCTATTTTAAAACGTTTGGTATACTCACCCAAAGCTTCAATCGTTCCAATGACCTGGTGTCCCGGTATAACGGGGAAAGTGGGCGGTGGCGTCCGTCCTTCTATTTCATCCAATTCTGTATGGCAAACTCCGCAACAGGAAATTTTGATGAGTATTTCTCCTTTGGCAGGTACTGGATTTGCAACATTGATTAGTTCAAGAGGTTCAGAAAGTGTGTCCAGATTATGTATTCTTCTCAGAACAAAAGCTTTCATTCTACGGTAAATTTTTATTTTAGCATTTTCGAGAAAAGAAGCCCAGCGCAGAATGCCTGAACCAGGCCGCTTATGCTCCAGCTGCTCACGAGCATAAATGACAGAGGAAAACTGCTATAAGACATTAACATTCCGGGAAGCGTGGTGGCCCAATAAACAAATCCAAAACGAAATCCTTTTTCCATGGGATACTCTCCCCGGATTGAATGCTTAATAATTGTCCATACAAGAGCAAGAATAATTCCTGTTAGTAAGGGTACAAAAAAATAAAGAGACATTAACGGATCCGACCAGGGTCTGAACAAACCCGGATTCTGATACTCTGTTTTTAATGAAGGAGCAAAAAATTCGAAAAGTTGTCCCACTAACATTCCGGAAGCAAGCATGATTGCGCCTGCAAACAAGCCAACTAAAATAGTTTTTATTTTCATTTTAAGTAAAATGTATTAAAGGTTTTCAGAGCATTCATCCTCCTCATCAAATAGTTCCATTAGTGGTTCCGCCTCCTGCAATATCAAAGTGCCTGAAGGATCGAATTTTAAATGGTGCAAGGTATTATTGTATCTGATATCTACTCTGTAAAAGGATTTACCATTATGATCTTTTAAAATGTGAATTTCTGTCAGAAAATCTTCCTTAAAGTTATTCTTTAAATAGTCTAGTATCGGTGAAGGAATTATTTCTGGAATCGCCTTCCCTGAATGATGGTCAGCCTGGTCTTTGTTCATTTTTTTTATTATTAGGTTAGGACGAATTATTTATAAATAACTATATGGAAATAAAACGAACTCACAATTTTAAATCTTCAGGTTGAACCTGCACTATTTTTTTGCTGATGTTTTTTTTGCTTTTGCAATTTTAGTATTCGCATATCTTTTATTGATCGCTTGCATTGTTTTCAGCAGACTTTCGGAAGAGGAAGTACCGTGTTCTGCAGATTTCATTTCGCCGTTTGAGGAATGTGAGAGGAAGTTGTGGAGCGATACAATTCCCTTTAGTTTTCCCTGTTCATTTACCACGGGTAAGCGCCCCACTTTATTAATTCTCATCTGGTGAAAGGCGGTATCAATAGAGTCACTTGTTTTTACAGTGTGAATATTTTTTTGCATAATTTGCCCCACGGTTCTTTTCGCATCTGCTTTGCTGTGTTTTTTTGCCATGGAGAGGCATATGTCACGGTCGGTAATTATTCCCAGTACTTTTTTTTGTTTGTTTACTACCGGTAGAGCCCCGCAATTGCCCGCCTTCATTAGTTTTGCTGCCTTACGCAGTTTAGTATCTTCGCTGCAATATTTTAAAGACCCGGCTGTCATTATTTCGCTTATTTTCATTTTTTCAAGTATTAATAATTTGAAACTGATTATTTAATGTAAAGTAACAGTATAGAAAAAAAAAATTAAATGGAATCACTCACTTATTCCAATGATTTTTATCATTATCGTAGTGTAGTTTCAGTAGATCAATGTGGCCACTAACTTTTTATTTCTTTGAAAACAAAAACCGATTGGCACTAAAGTGATTAATATCATCGTGCTAATTGACCAATTTAATTCTGGGAGATTAACTGAGGTGATATATTTGTTTAAAAAGAGCATGAAAACAAAAATTATAATTTTGATTGTGTTAGTGTTGTTGACCCTCACGCTTATTGCCTGGCAGTTTGCACAACCTTCTGTCGGACCCCATGGTGGTTCGTTAAGAGAAGCCGGTAAATATAAAGTGGAAATGAAGACCATTTATCCTTTTTTTTACGCTTACTTGCTCGACGAGAGTTTAAATCCGATTAGTAACAAGAACGTGTTCTGCGAAATGCGGTGTATTCTTCCTGATGAAACGGATACGCGAGTTGTAATGAGTGCCTATCGGGACGACGGCTTTTCAGTGGAATTAGGAACCCTTGAATTTTACGCGTACAGCGTTTATTTTACGATTAAGGGCGAAACAGTAACAGCGAAATTTGAAAACGAAAGTCAGATTGCTAAGAAGAAATAATATCTAAACTAAAAAGCATGTTTAAAAATAGATACGATGCAGCCAAGGAGCTTGCAAGGAAACTTGAAAAATACAGGAACGCGAATGGTGTCGTTTTGGCAGTGCCCCGCGGTGGTGTTCCAATAGGTGATATAATGGCAAAAGAACTGGAATTGCCTCTGGAGGTAATTCTTTCAAAAAAAATAGGGCATCCAAATAATCCTGAATTCGTCATTGGTTCGGTCTCATTGAACGGTGCCGTTGTTGATGATTGCTCTATGGACGTTTCATTAGAGTATATTAAACAGGAAACAGAGCGCATTACAAAAGAATTGAAGGAAAAATACAAACTCTACCTTGGCGATTGCTTACCAACTGACTTGCAAGGTAAAACAGTTATTGTGGTGGATGATGGAATTGTAACCGGAAACACACTACTTGCAACAGTGGAAGCAATAAAGAAAAGCAAGCCAAAGAAAATAATTCTTGCGGTTCCAGTAGGTCCACTTTCAACGATAAAAAAACTATCTAAGTTTGTTGATGAATTAGTTTGCTTATACATTCCAAAATACTTTCAGAGCGTAGGACAATTTTATGAAGATTTTTCGACCGTGAACGATGGAGAGGTAATTCATCTTTTGCGTGAAAGTAATAAAGTGAAAAGTGTTGCTTAACTAATTATTTTTTGATTCGGCGATACGCAGAAGAAATTCTCCTATTAATAAAACTAACTTTCTTGGCCAGAAAATTCAGAGATAAATAACATCTTGTAATTTTAATTAATCGATAGTTAATTAGTAGATACTCAAGATGTACTTTCCTTGTATTTTTTTTACAAAAGGAAGCCCCGATAGTAAACTACCGGGGCTAAACTATCATTTCACCCAAAAAAAATGAAAGTTTGAAGGCATAAAATTAATACGGGAATCATTCTTTTGCAAATTTTTTTACAAAATTTAATATTAGTAACTATATAGAAACTGTATAATTCTGAAAATTAATCAATTAAGCATTTACTGGCTAATCCAACCACCATCCACCGCAATGGCCTGACCGGTTACAAACGAGGCACCGTCTGAGCAAAGCCACACAACTGCCTCTGCTACTTCTTCCGGTTGACCCATTCTTCCAATGGGTTCCATTGTTTCAAATTGCGCTTCAATTTCTTTTTTCTTCCCGGTAAAGCGGTCAATCATAGGCGTTTTAATTATGCCCGGACAAACCGCATTTACACGGATACCAAGTTTCGCATAATCGAGCGCGGCGGTTTTGGTAAGTCCGACGATAGCATGTTTGCTCGCTACATACGCCGCTGATCCCTGAAAGCCAACCAAACCTGCAACAGACGCTGTATTTACGATCACACCTTTTCCTTGTTTTAGCATGTGCTGAATTTCATGCTTCATGCAGAGCCAGGTTCCTTTCAGATTAATGCCAATAGTGCGGTCCCAACCTTCTTCTGTAAATTCATGTGTTGCTGCAGCCATGCCTTCAATACCTGCGTTATTAAAAGCGTAATCCAATTTTCCGTAGGTTAAAACGGTTCTATCAATCATTGCTTTCACTTCTTCAGGTTTTGAAATATCGCATTTTACAAATGTCGCTGTTCCGCCGGCCGCCTTAATTATATTGAGGGTTTCGTCATCCTCAATGCAATCGGCAATTACAACCTTTGCGCCTCTTGCTGCGAATGCAATTGCGGTTGCGCGGCCAATACCAAAACTTCCCCCGGTAATTACAGTTACTTTATTTTCAAATATTTTTTCCATTGTTATGTATCTCTTGTTGAACAAAAGTATTCTGAATCAACCCTTCTGGCTATGATAAGCGTCAGTCAGCGAGATGATTAAACTTACTTTTCTTACAACTGCAAAGGTAAGTCTGCTCGAAATGCACTAAGATCATACCGGCTCATGACCTTTGTCATAGATATATTGTCAAATAATATGGTTTTTTGTATTGATTATTCTGTAGAAGCTGAGAATCCAAACCTTCTGAAATACAAACAAGGGACCGAAATTTATAACATAAACAAATAAAGTGCCATGGAAAAAAATAGTTTCACTCATCTAAAAGAGTTGGTTGTAAAATTTAAAAACATAAGTGCACTAGATGTAGCGCAAGTTGGTGGTAAAAACTCTTCCCTGGGCGAAATGTTTAGTCAGTTGGCTTCAAAAGGGATAAAAGTTCCGGATGGTTTTGCTACCACAAGTTATTCTTACAGAAAGTTTTTAGAAGAAAATAATCTTGTAGAAAAACTCACCACGCTTTTAAATGGCCTTGATAAAAATAATTTTTCAAACCTGAAAGAAACAGGCGCAAAGGCGAGACAACTTATTCTGGATGCAAAAGTTTCAACAGAACTTAGCAAGGCTGTGGTTTCTGAATACTCTGCCCTTTTCATTAACAGTGTGCCTGGAGAAGTTGCTGTTAGAAGCAGCGCAACTGCGGAGGATCTGCCTTCAGCAAGTTTCGCAGGACAACATGAATCTTTTTTGAATGTAAAGGGAGAAAAAGAAGTTGTCGCAGCAATTCAAAAATGTTATGCCTCCTTATTTACCGACAGAGCGATTAAATACAGAGAAGACAATGGCTTTAAGCACATGAGTGTTGCGCTTTCTGTGGGAGTACAGAAAATGGTGCGTTCTGACAAAGCCTGTTCGGGTGTATGTTTTACGCTTGAACCTGAATCAGGCTTCCGGGATGTTATTGTGTTAACGGGTGTGTGGGGACTTGGAGAGAATATTGTGCAGGGAACTGTTACACCCGATGAATTTCTTGTTTTCAAGCCCACACTAAGAGCAGGCAAACAAGCGATCGTTTCAAAAAAACTTGGCAGTAAATTGAAAACAATGATTTACAAGGACAAGGACGGACAAAGCATTTTGAATACCGAAACTCCGCTTGAAAAGCAGGAGCAATTTGTTTTAAATGATAGTGAAATAATTACACTTGCTAACTGGTCACTTGTCATTGAAGAGCATTACAAGAAACCGATGGATATCGAGTGGGCCAAAGACGGAATCAGCGGTGAATTATTTATTGTACAGGCAAGGCCTGAAACAGTGCATAGCCGGCAAGATCCATTTATTTTAAAAGAGTATAAACTTGCAGGCAAAGGAAAAGTAATCGCGAGTGGAATGGCTGTGGGAAATAAAATTGCTTCCGGAAAAGCAAGGCTATTAAAATCTCCTGCAGAAGCTGACAAACTTAAGGCCGGTGAAATTTTGGTAACTGACATGACCAGTCCTGATTGGGATCCGATTTTAAAGAGAGCGTCGGCGATCATAACTGCAAAAGGTGGCCGAACAAGTCACGCCTCTATTGTAGCGAGAGAGGTGGGGGTAGTGGCCCTTGTGGGCGTGGGAGATTCTATTCTAAATATAAAAGACGGACAGGAAATTACTGTTTCCTGCGCAGAAGGCAACACGGGTTATGTATATGACGGGATTCAAAAATGGTCGGAGCGCGAGATCGATTTTAAAACGATTTCCATGCCGCATACCCAGGCAATGCTCATTGTTGGAGATCCTGCAAAGGCATTTCAATTATCATTCTATCCCAACAAAGGTGTGGGTTTAATGCGTATCGAATTCATCATTAATTCTGCAATAAAAATTCACCCAATGGCATTGGTTAATTTTAAGACGCTAAAAAATGAACAAGCAAAAAGTGAAATTGAAAAGATCACACATCATTATCCCGATAAAGAAAAATACTTTACGGATAAATTATCTGAATCGGTTTCATCTATTGCTTGCGCATTCTACCCCAAAGACGTGATCGTGCGAATGAGCGATTTTAAGTCAAACGAATATGCCAACCTTACTGGTGGAAAAGAATTTGAACCAGAAGAAGAAAATCCTATGATAGGTTTCAGAGGCGCTTCGCGGTATTACAATGAACGTTACAAAGAGGGATTCAGATTAGAATGTGAAGCGATGAAACGTGTGCGAAATGAAATGGGATTAAGCAATGTAAAATTGATGATCCCTTTTTGCCGCACATTGAGCGAAGCTCATAGTGTGCTGGAGCTTATGGCAGCTAACGGACTGAAACGTGGCGAGAACGGACTTGAAATATACATGATGGTTGAAATTCCAAGCAACGTTATTCTTGCAGATGAGTTCGCCAAACTCTTCGATGGCTTTTCAATCGGGTCTAACGATTTAACACAACTGACACTAGGTATCGATCGGGATTCTGCGATTTTGAGCGAAAGTTTTAGCGAACAAAATGATGCAGTCACAAAACTTATTATCTGGGCTATTGCCGCGGCTAAAAAAAATAAAATAAAAATTGGTTTGTGTGGACAGGCTCCGAGCGATCATCCTGAGTTTGCAAACTTCCTTGTAAAAAATGGTATAGATAGTATTTCTTTTAATCCTGATGCACTCTTGAAAGGGATTGAGAATATTACTAAGGCGGAGCAGGAATTGGCCGCATCACATAGGCAAGCGGGCTTTGTAATAAACTAATTTCGCTATAAAAAATATTCCTATCCTAAATACAACAGCTTGAAAAAAGAAATTGATTTTAAAAAAGTATTTGAATCCGTGCCGGGTTTATACCTCGTGCTTTTACCAGACCTTACCATATATGCCGTAAGCGATGATTTCATCTGTGCAACGCTTACAGAACGGGAGCAGATTATGGGTAAGTATGTTTTCCATGTTTTTCCCGATAACCCGGATAACAGGAGTGCTGATGGTGCTGCCCAGTTGAGAGACTCACTGGATTTTGTGTTGAAAAATAAAACAGCGCATATCATGGCAGTGCAACGCTATGACATCCGCAATTCAAATGGTGGTTTTATTGAAAAATACTGGAGCCCTGTTAACAAACCAGTTTTGAATTCGGACAATGAGATCGAATACATCATTCATCGGATAGAAGATGTAACGGAGTTTGTTTTAGCTAAGAAGGAACAAGTAACAAAAGACGAACTTGCAAGCAATCGCGAGCAGTCTTTTGAAATAGAAATAATTAAACGTTCAAGAGAAATCCAGGAACTTAATAAAACACTGGAGGAAAAGGTTTTGGCACGTACAAGTGAGCTTGAAAAGTCGCACAGAGATTTTTTGGATTATAAATTTGCATTAGATGCTTCTTCCATCCTGGCAATAACAGATCACAAAGGAATAATTATTTATGTGAATGACTATTTTTGTAAGATCTCAAAATACACAAGGGAAGAGTTGATAGGTAAAGATCATCGGATCATTAACTCTGGACACCATTCCAAAGAATTTATCAAGAATCTCTGGAGAACAATTGCCAATGGAAAAATCTGGCGGGACGAAATGAAAAATGTAGCGAAAGATGGAAGTATATATTGGGTAGATACCACCATCGTTCCATTTTTGAATAAACAAGGAAAGCCTTACAAATACCTTTCTATACGCACAGACATTACTGAGCGCGTTCTGATGGCAGAAAAATTAAAGGCAGACGAGGAACGGACACGTTTACTGATTGAGCATGCTCCGGCTGCGATTGCCATGTTTGATACAGACATGCGTTACATCCATGTAAGTAAACGTTGGTTAGAGGATTATAAAATTGAGAAGGGTAATCTCATCGGGCGGAATCACTACGAAATTTTCCCTGAAATTCCTGAAAGATGGAAAGAGTTTCACCGGCGAGGTCTTGCAGGTGAATCTCTTAGTTGTGAGGAAGAACCTTTTTCAAGAAATGACGGCCGAATTGACTGGATAAAATGGGAGCTCTGCCCCTGGTATGATACAACCGGTGAGGTAGGAGGGATTATCTTGTTTTCGGAATATATTACCGAACGTAAATTGGCGGTTGCTCAATTAATAGAAAACGAAGAAAGATACAGGGATATTTTTGAAAATTCAGTAGTGGGCATGATAACATCAGATATGAAAACGCTTAAAACAACGGACGTAAATGATATGGCAGTTCATTTATTTGGATACCTCTCCCAGAAGGATTTCATAGAAAATTATGATCCAGAGTTTCATTTTATACATACGTCAGAGCGGGCTCAAAATATACACCTTCTACTCAGTGGAGGTAAAGTCACCAACAGAATTCATGAACTGAAAAGAGTGGATGGAACTCATTTTTGGGCTAATTTATATATAAAATTAAATTCAGAAAAAAGTATAGCACAAACGGTAATAATAGACATAACCGAACAAATGCTTTCGCGTGAAGAACTTGAGAATAAGGTTAAGGAAAGAACGGAAGAACTCACAAAAATGCTTGAGCGTGAAAAGGAGCTAAATGAAATGAAGTCACGTTTTGTCACCATTGCCTCGCATGAGTTTCGTACACCTTTGGCGAGTATTCTCTCTAGTGCTCATTTAATCAGCATGTACAGAGGGACTGACCAGGAAGAAAAAAGATTAAAACATGTGGACCGTATTTCTTCCTCTGTTAAAAATCTTACTGATATTTTGAACGATTTTCTCTCATTGGAACAAGTGGAAAGAGGAACCGTAAAAGTAGAAAAGAGCCTCTTTAACTTACCGGATTTTTTAATGGAGTTGGTTGAGGAGGTAAATACTTTATTGAGTAAGAGAAATCAAACCATCGTATATGAGCACCATGGAGATAGAACTTTAGAGCAATCGAAAAAAATTCTCCGTAATGTAATATTGAACTTACTTTCAAATGCAAGTAAATACTCACCGGAAGGAAATAAAATTCAGCTTACTTCATCTATTGTGGATGGCCAGGTGACTTTGGATGTGAGGGATTATGGTATTGGAATTCCAGAAGAAGATCAGAAAAATTTATTCCGTGAATTTTACAGAGCTGGTAACGTGGAGGGAATCCAGGGTACTGGTTTAGGATTAAGCATTGTGAAAAAATACGTGGAACTGCTTGATGGAACGATTCATTTTGTGAGTCACTCAAATCAAGGCACAACGTTTACGGTAGAATTTCCGCAAAATATATTTAGCTATTCGTAAATGAAAAACATTTTTTTGCAATGACCTGAAGAATTGATTTCAATCATGAAAAGAATTGACAGAGGTCATTTAAAAAATAAAATTAGTGGTGCATCTTTGTATCGTTAGATTGAAGTACAAAAATGAAAGCTTAAAAAATAAATTGACCCTGTAAGGTCTTTTTAAAGAATGAAAGAAGAAGCTGACCCCGTAAGGTCTCT
>QZWR01000144.1:0-34849 GCA_004114325.1 Zoophagus insidians
TCACCTTCCATCACATGATCGACTTTCCATTCCAATGTTCCATTATTCCATCTTCCAATCACATGTCCATTCAGAATAAATCCAATTTAATATTAAATAAATCTTCTATTATTTAATATAATTCCATATCACTTCAACAAATTATTTTCCTGACAGTTGAAGTCACAAACCAGTTCCAAAAATGGTCCAATTTTTTTTCATTTCATCCAATTTTTCTCCTTGAGGAATCAACCATATTGCATGAATATTATATCAAATGATGGATAATAATTTATAGTATAACTTTTATGAAAAGATTTCTTATTGATAATTTATTTGTGGAGTTATTGAAGGTGTTGAAAACATTGGACCATTTTTGGAAGCCACTGTAATTATAGTCACTTTTACGTGACAAAAGCCTGCCCACGTGATACTAAAGAGTAAAGATGGCTCGTCCCAGAGTGGCTTATTATTATGATTGTAAGAGTTTTATTTGGAATTGTTAACCTTGTTGTTGCTTCTGTGGCGGTGTCTCTACGGATGGTGCTACGGGATAGCTGATGTGGGAAACTTCACGTATGGCCCAGGACATCCAATGAAACCTCATCGCATGAGAATGGTTCACAACTTGGTGGTCAACTATGGACTTTATTCCAATCTGCATATACTGGTAATTTCCCCCCCCCCTATGTATGCTTTAATTGTCATGTAGCGTCCAGAAAGAGCTTCGGTTATTGACATGACTCGTTTTCACAATGATGATTACATTGATTTCTTGTTAAGAGTTACGCCAGAAAGCTTTGAAGCTCATCAACCCTCTCGCTGTACTACTTTTAACAACCAATAATTAGACCTGACTAGAGCTAGATAATGTTGGGGAAGATTGTCCTGTTTTCGAAGGATTATATGACTTTTGTTCCATTTCTGCTGGTGGTTCCATTTGTACGCTTCCTTCCTTCCATCATTAACCTAAATAATCGCCCATCAGCTGCGGCTAAACGTCTCACCTCGGGAGAGGCTGAAATTGCCATTAACTGGTCGGGTGGATTACATCATGCAAAGAGAGGCGAGGCTTCAGGCTTTTGTTATGTGAATGACATTGTATTGGGAATAATTGAACTTTTGCGGTTATATTCTCCCTCCTTTGATAGTAAGATCTGACCCGAGTAGTTATCATCAACGCGTACTTTACGTGGATATTGACATTCATCACGGAGATGGTGTGGAAGAAGCCTTTTATACCACTGATCGAGTGCTCACTTGTTCTTTTCACAAATTTGGTGAATATTTCCCAGGAACTGGTGATGTTAAAGTAATTGCCTTTTATGGCTAGGCTAATCTTTCCGTTTTAGGACGTTGGAATATCAAAGGGGAAACGTTATGCCGTTAATTTCCCCCTAAGAGATGGTATTGATGATGAGACCTACTTGGGCATCTTTAAACAGGTATTTTATTAATGTCAACAATAATTAATATTTTATTATGACAAACGGTGATTGAAAGGTTATTCAAAGAATTATGGAATGGTATCGTCCTGGTGCCATAGTCTTGCAATGTGGTGCGGATTCTCTCGCTGGTGATAGGTTGGGCTGTTTCAACCTCTCCATGAAAGGCAATTTTATCGCTCAACTTCCTTATTTGGTGCAGGTCATGCAGCCTGTGTGGAGTTCATGAAGCAATTCCATCTTCCCATGATGGTTGTGGGCGGTGGAGGTTACACCATTAGAAATGTCGCTCGTACTTGGACCTATGAGACCAGCGTCTTGACCGGGGTTGAACTAAGCCCTCGTAATTATTTAATTTTATTAATAATTAATTATTTATAGAAATCCCCTATAATGATTACTTTGAGTATTATGGCCCTGATTATCGTTTGGATGTCCTGTCCACCAACATGGAGAATCACAATTCGGCTGAATATCTCAACAAAATCAAGTAAATTGTTTAAAGGTGGGAGTAATTTGGGTTGGGTCCAGAGCAGAGATTATCGAGAACCTTCGAGATCTTCCCTTTGCTCCTTCAGTGCAATTACAACAAGTTCCTCCCGATCGCATCATGTTGGATGAAGATGACGATGTAATCAACAATGAAGAAGATGAAGCCATGGATATTCGCATCACTCGTAAGCCTTTTCTTTCCTTAGTACTGGTTATGAACGGGGCGGCGGCGGTGGTGGTGGTAAAAGAGCGTCAATCTGATGCTAGAATTGTCCCCCAGACCGAACTTTCCGACTCGGAAGATGAAGGTGACCAGCGAAGAAATGAACGAAGCTATAAAACACTGGGAAGTTCCAAGCGTCATACCTCTACGCACAGTTCGGGTGCAGAAGCTCAAACTCGTAGAAACTACTCTGTTACTGCCAGGTCCACCCTTAACAAGCCTGTGTCTGGTTCCACCGCCATGGAGGTAGAAGGAATGTTGGATGATGAAGTGTTGGAAAGTGGCATGCTTTAGAAGATTGGGAGAAACTGTGTACATTTATTAAAACAGAGTAATGACAAGATGTATCTGACCCATGGCCGTTCTTATGCCTATTGAGAAGGGAGAAGGATGACCAGCTCAGAGGTTTTTTCTTCCCCTGCTTTCCAAACGCACCACTCCCATTGATCAAAGGAGTTGCGTAGAATAACAGGGAAGCGAAAAAAGCAAAGATCACGTGTACTACGCGTTTCTAACCCTGCTTTAATACTATTTCGGTTAAATGGTCATTTTATTATTTCAAAAACGATGAGGCCAATCCAGCAAGTTGACCAATATCAGGACCACCACCTCCTCCTCCTTGTTTTTTACCACCACCACCACCACCACCACCACCTCCACCTAGAGCACCCATGAGTCCACCAACCAATCCACCGGCGCCACCACCACCACCTCCACCCATATTATCCACCAACAGATTGGAGACCAGGCTGGATTCTGCACCACCAAGTCCAAGTTCCTGCATTTGTTTTTGCATAAAATACTTGGCAATGAGGTTTTGGATGAGATCCTTGATAGTGGCAAGGTTGAAGCCACCACCACCACCAGCAGCTCTGGCCATGAACAATTTTTTTCCTTCATCCATGGCCATATTTAACAGGTTAGGAGGCTGTCCTCCACTGCCACCACCACCACCACCTGCACCAGCACCACTACCTAGAAATCCCTTGGCTGCTTGCAACAAGGCAGCTCCACCAAGTTGTTCATCGGTATGCTCAGGCTTTACATTGAGTTTATCACCTCCATAGATATCTCCATGAACACCTCCAAAAGCTTGCATCAACTTGTCCATCTTTGCTTGATTGAGTTATGGTAAAATAAAACAACTGGAGGGGGGGGGGAGTGTAAGAGGAAAAACGTGGGAAATAATGTTACTTCCGTTTGGACAGGTTATTGGTACAAGTTTTTTTCACACAGCTGATCAATGATTGGTGCAAAGAAATATTTTTAATGATATTTCAGAAATATTATTGTTGCACGTGATGTTAATGTGGAGTGGGTGGGAGAGGTGTGTGGGTTATATCGGTGGTAATGCTGACCTACAAACAGGACATTCCAATTTGATCCTCATCCACTACGGGCCAAGCTATTAGTCATTAGTAGTAGAAATACCTGTTCCAAGCATGGTGTGTGAAAGATGTGATGACAAGGTGTCACCATGTAATTTCCTCGCGATAGAATCAGCCCATTTCGACTCTCCACATTCACCTCATTCATGCAAACTGCACAGTCTGACGAAGCATTTGGTGCTTGTTCCAGATCGGGAATCGAGATGACTGGGTGATAATTATAAGTTGCAGGAAGAAACTAACTACTTAATAACTCTGTAAGAAAAGATTACTTACTCGACTTGGAAAAAAGAAGCGAGGACCAAGCTGATCTTGTAGTAATAATATAATCACTTGAAATGCCACATAACCTACAAGATATGGCATGTATGGTGCTGCTGATGTAAATTGACTGACAAAGCTTGCAGGACAGGCAAAGAAATCTACCAAACCTCCTTTCAATAATGCCTTTATAAAAATGCTTACATAACGGCAGTACTAGTCTTAGTAAAGATTGTCCTATTATATACTTTCTACAATGCATGTGCATGTTAATACACTAGCCAATTACTACTTACTTTAATAGTGCTTTATGTGAACCGCGATAAAGATTACGCCAAATTTGTGGCAGCCAAAAGGAATAAAGTATGGCCAGTACTATCAACAATATCTGTAATTGACGAGTTCGATTTCCTGCTATCCAATAAACAAGCAATCCCAAAATCGCCAACAAATCTAATCTCATCACTCAAGTCACTTGTGCAGTAAGGGTTTTACAAAGTCGCGTATAAACGTTTTCAAAAATGGTTTCATCACTAACAGGACCACGCTCTGCTTGTTGCACTCGCCATATCATCCTCAAATACCGCAGTTCAAATACCGAAACCAAGACAAATGTAAAGAATGAAGCAGCAACAAATGGTAGAAATAACCTTTCTGCACTCCCCCCCCCATCCCGTAAGCCTTCAACTCAAAGGAAAAGTAGTGTTATTACCAAATACCATACTTGTCGTGATTAGTAAAACGCTGGTATATCCATCAATCAAGATTTGCAATGCCAGCATCCAAACTGCAAGTTTTGACACACTCTAACCACCTGGTAAATACCCCTTCGTCATTGAACTATTACCGAGGGAGTTTGGGTGAATTCCATTTGTTGTACAGTAAAGTAGACTTGGATAAATGACGTCTTATTTTCAACATTAGCAAAGTGTAAAAATCATACCACTGTCGCTAGAGCTGCAAACCGTAAGGCTTTTCTATTATATAATTCTTGTTGTAATCCCTCGGCTTGCTCTGCTTCCAGCAAAAATGAGCAATTTCTCGAATACATGAGCATATTGGTGGAAAGTGCTGGAGGGGAGCTTAGAACGGGGATTCCAGTTGGATTTTGTAGTTCTATTTCCCTTTAATTCACCCAAATGAAGAAGCAAAAAATACCTCTTTCCCATTCTTTTACCCCAGAAATATCTACTTCTGGAGGAATTGGCAAAAGTTGTAGGTAAAGTTGTAAATCGCAGTGAGAATTGATGGAAGTTAGCTCTAAATCCCCACCATTGTATTAGCTTAACACATAACACGTATAGGAAAAAAAAACCATTATTTCCGTTATAACCACCGATTTCTAACAATCGGTGCAAGAAGTTTAGTCGTTTTTCATACTTTGCATCGATCATCGGTTTAAGCCAGGTAAAACTATCGTTGTTTCTTGCTAAATCCAACAGCTTATACAGTGTCAAATCTCTTTTTTATAAGTTTCATCCCGGGAAAGGTAGTGGGAATACCTGTTCGGACTTCCTTGTAGGATTAGTGATCCATTTGATATAACATGCCATCCTTCCACCCAAAAGAAAGCAGTATTTTCACTTTCTCTTTCATTGTAGAGCTTCAAAGTTCCCTATTTATCCTGTATTATCACTCCTTCCTCACCATAGCGGGTTAATAAACCTACCTGCACAAAAGCCCCATCATTTTTGTCAAGACTTGGTTCAGAATCCAAGTCCAATAACATTGTTCCTCCTTCTTCATAGTTGAAATGTCCTCTCATAGTTTCATTAATTTCGCCTAAACCATTATACTCCCAAGGCCCTTGCAAGAATTCATCATTCACGTCTTTATTCTAGCCAACAAAGGTACCTTTGAAGATTGCACTCAAATTGCTGTAATAACGATTGAACTTGATGTCATTAAACATTTTATTGACTTTTTCCTTTACAATCTCGGGTTCTTTGGTCTATAATATTTGGATTAGAGTTGGTCATATTGCTATGGTTACTTTATTCGCACGATCCTCCCCATAAGTCATGTTGGCTAGGATGGCACGTTCAGCCTCCAAGTGAGTAATTTCTTCTTTAATTTTGTCCTGGTTCATATGTTCTTGGCGTACATTTAACAAAAGAAAGACAAACACTAGGAATAAAACATAAGCAGTAGTTCGGTTGGACATATTTCAAGTTAGTCACACACCCCACACATTCTCTAACACAAATACTTCAGCTTTAAATAAATCAAGGAATATATTTGCATTATTAAATAAGTGACATTTTAGACCGTACTAATCCTCCACGGAAACTCCACAACGGTTTCGCTGTCTTTAACTGCAGTTTTCTAAATGCTTCTACTACTTCTTCGGGCTTCAAAGGAAGTCGGATTTGAGGTGGAGCTTGGAAAGGTCCCTCAATTCCTTCTACTTCTACTCTTCTCTGCTTTGTTGGCCGTTCCTGCCCATCCACTTCTTCCCTTGAGGTTAGCTTTATCTGTAGGGCATTTTCTGTCAAGGTTCGAACAATCTCAAAAGCCAAAAAGCCAAGAATATCAACAATATCGTCGTTTGGTTTGGTATCAATATAAGCGCCCATGTTTGCCCATTCACGAAACCTCTTTGCCTTGCGGTAAGTAAAAGAAGCCTGGCGACAATCAGAATAAAAGGCATATTCTTCTCTAGTCATTCTCCTGGTAACTTCATCAGCTTCCTTGATGAGATTCTCTTTCAACAACAACTATTCAACTAAGCAATGCACCTACTTTTAACCGTTGCATGGAATCGCGAAAACTTTCTTCCTCTGATTCTCCATCATTTTCATCATCCTCAGGGTTTAACACATCGGTGAACTGACTGAAGAAATCCCAGGAAAGTTTAATGGGTTTTCTTGGTGCTTTCAGTGGTTTATCCGCTAATTCCTTCTTTCCCACCATCCCAAATACAAGTGCAAAGGGTTACCTCCATCAATATCTTCCAAAACCTCATCGGTAGGATCTGCATTGCCTTGAGTTTCTTTGGCATTTTTGCGAACATCCTTCCAACTCAAGAAAGTTCGAAGCCTATTTACTTTGGCCTTATCACCACGAATGATAAAAATCAAATCTTCATGAGACATGGTCCGAGAACCACGTTTCTGAGCCTGAGCAGCTGCTTGGATAACCTGTATAGCCAAGGTCAAAATGAATAAGGGGAAAGGGGTACTATTTCAATGACTTGAGAACGAACAATGTCTTCAACTAGGAGTAATGTTTCTGGTAATGGTTCAGCTACTTCACCAGAAACAAACATCATTTGTTGGATTTCCAATTGGTATTTGTATTTTGACTTTATTAACAGGGCAGTTTGAGCAGCAGCATTTTGTGGAGTAAAGTTGGCATTATTGTTAAACTTTTCCATATTTCTTCTGGTGATCAGAAAATATTGACTGTGCTGTGAAGTGTTCAATCTATTGAAAGTTAAACTTCTACAATTTGTTCGAACAGAGTTGGGCTTGCGAAGGGCGATTATTAAAAGGGTTATCATCATTGGCACCTCTCGACCCTTGCTGGGGAAAAACTTGAGCTTGTGATAACTACCAGGCACCAAGATTTAAAGTGCATTGTCAGTGAACCCACACCAAGACGAAATATTCAACTGGGCTGAAATTTAGGACTCTTGTGAGAATCATTTGTGATATTGTTTGTTATGCTGATTTAATGCTAGAGATAAGTTTTAAGATTAATGAGTTATTTTTCCAAAGCTGTAATAACGGTACTATTAATTGGTTTATTGTGTTGGTCATTGCAAATGTTGTATTTACAAACATTTTTAATGTGGGAACTCACAGAGAGCCAGACAGATAAATGTACACCACCAACTGTGAAGGAGAGACAGTCAAGCACATAACGCTCGGGGAAGTTCAAGTCTGGAATCAATGAAATTTAAGGAAAACTCGATTCTTAGTGGTTTCAACTTTCATTGTATGACGTTTATCGATTGCACCAGAGCCTTTAATTAAAAAAGATCAAAGCCGAAGTGGATTTATTTCTTGTGAGCAAAATGCCACACAACTCCGAACCACTATACGTTTCTTCCTTCTTTTACTACTCCCAACCACTTCCCCCTTATTCTTCTTACACATTCTAAATCATTCTAATATTCGTATTAAGATGCGTGGATCACTTTATTATTCACTTTCTCTTCTTCTTCTAATCAACTCACTCATCTCTGCCCAGACTTTTCCTTCAGTGCTATGCTCCAACCCAGACACAAATGGCTTACCAAGAAAGGATATTCGGGATTTAAGCACGACCGAATTAAGCAACTATATCAAAGCACTCAAAACTATTATGACTCCAACTAGAGCAAACACTGCGAGTGAATATGACACCCATGTCAACGTCCATGTTACCTATCAGAATAGCATTCATGGTTATCCCAACTTTTTCCCCTGGCATAGAATTTACTTGAGGCATTTCGAACTAAAGTTGCAACGAATTGTTCCTGGTTGTACCATTCCTTATTGGGATTGGGGTGCTGATTCTCAAGCACCAGAAAATTCCGTGGTTTTTGGTTCTAATTACTTTGGCGGAAATGGCGCTGGTAGCTCATCTTGTGTCACTACCGGCCCATTCAACACCTGGAAACCTTTCTATCCTACACCTCATTGCCTCCGAAGAAAGTTTAATAATGGAAACAAAATCACCTCTTTTTATTCCACAGAACTTATTAACCTGGGCATCAATAGTGCCAAGACCTATGATCAGCTTCGTAATAACGTCGAACCCACTTTCCATTCTGTCGTGCATGTAAACATTGGCAGTGATTTTGGACAAATGGTTAGTCCTAATGATCCCTTGTTCTGGTGTCATCATTCTCAAATTGACCATATCTGGGATACTTGGCAATATATAGTCCCAAATTGGCAAGATTATAGTGGTACAAACGCCAACGGAAGGGCTGCAAGTGCCAATGATGTGTTGGCACCGTTCAAAGAAACTGTTCGTCAAGTTTTTGATTGTTACTACTTGTGTTATTACTATGATCCCAAAGCACAAGGAACTACCATGCGAAGACGCGCACTACCGGGTCACGGCAAAGGAAAAGACAATAACCCAGGAAAGGGCAAAGGAAAAGATGATGACAAATCAGGCAAAGGAAAAGACAACGAAAAAGATGATGACAAATATGGAAAAGGAAATAAGAAACCTTGGGGCAATGCTGGTGGTAAATCAATGAATCAAAACGACTTGAAAGATGTCTTAATTAAAAAGAGTCGAGTTGACGCAGTGCCATATGTTAACGCCAGTGATAGACAAAGCCTATTTAAGCTGAGAACACCTGATCCAGTTCCTGATGCATGGTTACTTGCAAATAACCACAATGTAGCAGAGGTCCGAAAGAGAGAGGCTGATTATGCCAAAGCTTACAGTGCCATCAACGTTATTCCTAATTATGTATCTCCTTGCGCATTAGTTGCGAATCCAGATGCTTTGAAAGGCGTATCGAATGACCAGAGCACTTTGACAGCCCATGTAAACGATGTAGACGTCCAGATGAACCTGAATGGGCGAAAGGGTGAGGATGCTGTGAATTTTGTTTATGGCAGTGTCGATTATGCCGCTCAAAACGCAGCAACAACACCAGCAAACGATCCAACGAACGACTTGAAGCAGGTTATTGGTGACTCTAATTTAAGCGGAGGTCAGGTTGTTCACAGAGGGCCGAAACCAGTGCAATTTTAACTGAGAGGGAGTAATAATAAAAATCATTAATCAAATTCCAAATACAGTAAGAGTCACGTCCTCAACTCTCTTCTCTTGTAAGGCTGAAATGGTCAACTTTGCTGCTGGCGATGACGATGATAAGCCACTACTTCCCTCTGCTCCAATCACCAAAATCATTGTATATAACAATGGAGCTCTGGTTACCAGGCTAATCTCTTTAAAGTCCATCACTCCAGGCATTCACTCCATCCGAGTTGATAAACTTCCCTTTAGTCTATTGGAGAATACCTTTAGGTTTAATTTCTCTTGATCAAGCACTAATCTTGTCATTTTCAGGTTAAACTATGAACAAAACAACATCAAGATCAACTATAGTTTGCGTCGTTATACTGCTTTCTCCAAGGGTGTAAATACTCATCGAGAACAATTGCTTCAAAAGTTGGAGTCTCTAGAAATTGAACAAAAGCGCTTAAGAGCCGATCTAAACTTTTTAGAATCTTATGCCTCTAAAATAGTCAATCCCAATATGCTTCCCTTTTCACCTAATCTCTTTGTTGATGCTGGCGTGTTGTATCAAGATCGAGGTCGTGAATTGGAAGAAGCCTTGGTTGAGAATAAAAGAAACCTAGAAGAAGTAAAGGCTGATTTATCCCGGTTTGAGATTGAATCAAAAACAAGAAAAGATTATTACTTGTTGGAGGCACAATTAGAGGTCAATGAGAAAGAAGTAGATATTTCAATGACCATTTCTTATGGTACTTTTTCCCTCATTATTCTGTCCAATTTAATCATTTTAAATGTGGATAAACAGTGGTTCCAGATGTTTTGTGGCGACCACAGTATGACATCAATGTAACCGAAAATGGCCTATCCGTGGTTTATCAAGCGACTTTGCAACAGAATTCTGGTGAAGATTGGCATTCTGTCGATTTGACCCTTTCTACCAGCAGTTTTTTCCATTCAACCAAGTTTGATGAAAAGATTGCTCCGCTTCAAATTTCCGCAGTTCATGCTTCTTCTTACTTTTCCTCGTCAAACCCTTTTTCAACTGGATTCTTTGGTGGTGGTGGTGGTGGTAGCTTTGGACAATTTCCCAAAAATACTTTTTCCTTTGGAGGTAATGCCGTTGGAAATGCCGAGCAAGCTTCTATACAGTGGTCAACAAATAATGCTTGTACCTTTGCTTCTGCTGCTCCTTCTTCTATTACTTCTGTATCTGATACCGCTCCTGCATCTGCTGTTACTGCTCCAAAAAGTGCTGATGGTTTTGGTATAGCGACTTCAACCACCTCCAAGCCAGATACCACCAAGCAAGATGCTAATAAACCATTCGAAGTACCTGGAAAATTATTTGGCGGCTTTCAGGCTTCTAGACCAATTGAAGCAACAGCAAAACCTTTTGGAAGTACTTCAACGATATTTGGTATTCCAACTCCTTCACAGTCAAATTCTGGGTCTGGTTCTGCAGGCAAATATGGATCAACTAATACTCCAGCTTTGGGGACTAGCTTTGGCTCAAATATATTTGGATTAAATGGAACAAAGACGACTTCAGATGATCCAAGCTTTAACTCAAATGATACTTCAAATAAGCCCAAGCCAACATCCTGCTTTGGTGCATTCGCCAATTCTCCCAACACATCAACATTTTCAAGTGTAGCTCAGTCTTCCTTCAATACTTCAGTATTTTCCGGTGCTCCAGCTAATACTTCGGCTTTTGGCAGTTCCCTGGTTCCAACAAGTTTTGGTAATTCAACTAGGACCGCTACGAAATCAAGTAATGCTAATACTAGTTCAAGTATATTTGGCTCTTCCACTACAACAGCTACAAATTCCCCGATTGTTAATTCCGCAGAAGGTGCTAAATCTGAAACTACTGGAGTCAACTTGAGTAGTACACCAACAAAGGGAAAACAAGAAACCAAAGCTGAGAAAGATGAGGCTGAAACGCCGGCCAAGTCAAGTTCAACACCATTAAAAGACAACCTTGAAACTTACAAGGCCGATAAATCCAATAATGATGATGATATCACCAGGGTTGTAATGGAAATGTATGGAACTACGTGGAGTTTTAAGCAAAATTCCATATTTACGCCTAAAACGGCCAATGTATCCAGCACGGAATACCCAGTGAAAACTTTGGGCACTATTAGTTCTGGCAAAGATGCAATTTACAACATTGAAATCGGACATTTTGAGCTTGAAGCAAAGGTTCACCGCGTAATACTTCCTTCATTATGTTTCAACACTCGACTTTTGGTAAGCAGTTTCTTCCCCACAACTAATGTTAGGATTAGGCCCAAGTCAGAAATACGTCAAAGTTTTGTTTGTTGAGTGGAACTGCATTTATTGTCAAAAATGGTGTGTATTGCCTAACCACCACACTTCCAGTAATTTATTTGAGTAATATTTCCATTAATATATACGTGTTAGGATTGCGATGTGGGAGATTCTTTTACTTTGTTACTGGGCTTTGATGGTAAAGTGAAGGCAAAAACCTTACCATCTCGAAGATTAGTCACTTCGAGACATAGCCATAACTTTGCAATTAAAATAACCGAACAATTTGGAAGAGGATTGGACATTCAGAACTTTTATGAGGAGGATGTTAAGATTCATGTATTCATTCCCATTCCAATTGGAGCTTCTGGTAGTTTCATTGAGTTGAAAATGTTGTGGAAGCAACTGAACGACGAAAAGAGAGACGTCAGCAAGGAGGAAAAAGAAACAGGGCTTTTGCACTATGAGCACAATATCAAGGCCAAGGAAAACTTTGTATTGGGAATGGCTTTTCAGGTTACTTATGGAGAAACCTTTGAACTAAGAGGCGTATAACCAGGCACTCAATAAAACACTTATTCGCGCACACATCACACATTTACTCGATCTTTTCTTCCGAATTCACACGGATAAAGTGATAGACTACGGTTAAGATCATGATCAAGAGACCGGTAGTATTTACCAGAAAGGTAAGATAAGAGTCTGGGATTTCCATCTTTTTTCCCTTCCTTATTACTTCTTTAGCAGCTTCACGAGAGAGAGAGAGTGAGAGAGAGAAGTACTTCAACGTGACTTGACAATATACCCACACTACAGTACATAGAAAGCATTTACCATTACAGGTTGATTATTACAAAATAATATTTAATTAGGAGGAGGAAGTGGTGGTAGTCGCTAAAATTAGGACATAGTAATTAGCCAACAATTTTGGACTGTTGAACAAGTGTTTCCTTCTCTCTCTCTTCTCACTCCTTTGCTCACAATCACGCACCCACTCAACATACTCACACGCACTACATTTACCAAGAGAAGATTCCAATGCGGACATTTACCACTTGCTTAATCTTGTTGCTAAGCCTAACGTCCTGGACTTTGGCCCAAGATTCCCCTCCAGCCAAAGCAGCCCCAGCATCGTCAAACACCACTCAAGACAATGCACCATCATCTTCTTCCAGTGGTAACAACAGTAGTAGCGACAGCAACAACAATAACAATAGTACTCAAGGAAGTGGTGACGATACGCCCCAGAATCTTACCATTATCACGCCCGATGAACGTAGGCCCAAAAACCCCAATGCTACAGCACCAGGCTTTGGTGACAAATTTGCCAATTCCGCACCAAGAGCAGAAGGAACGGGCATGTTATTGCTAACAGGAGGAGTAGCAGCATATTATTATTATTATTACCATTAGTAAAGAGGCTTAGAGATTAGCAGCAGAAATTCAATTTATAGTATACCCACACTCACACGCGCTCACACACACACACAAAAACACACTCCTTGAAGGTGGTAAAATGTCTACGCTTTACGCTTCAAATTATTGCTTAGCCATTCCAGTCCCTCGTACAAACCATCACCGGTGGTGGCACAGGCAGCTTGGATGTACCATTGTCTCTGTCGAAGGGAGTGGAGGCCGAGCTTGTCGGTGATTTCAGGAGCATTCATGGCGTTGGGTAAATCTTGCTTATTGGCAAACACCAGCAAGATGGCATCTCGAAGTTCATCTTCATTAAGCATGCGCTGAAGCTCATCGCGGGCATCGTCAATACGGTCACGATCATTGGAATCCACCACGTAAATGATGCCCTGGGTGTTTTGGAAATAGTGACGCCAAAGCGGACGGATCTTGTCTTGACCACCCACGTCCCATACCGTAAAGCTGATGTTCTTATACTCCACCGTCTCGACGTTGAACCCAATCGTGGGAATGGTGGTAACGATTTCTCCAAGCTTCAACTTGTAAAGAATGGTCGTTTTACCAGCGGCATCAAGGCCTACCATGAGAATGCGCATCTCGCGCTTCCCAAATAATCCAGAGAGCAGTTTGGAGATTGAGAGACCCATTTGGAATGTGTGCTGGTGTTTAAGGGGGATGAAGCTCGCTCGTAACAAGTGAAGGAAGAAAGCACGATTTTTCTTAACTGTGTGAAAATGAATCTATCAGCTTATACGCACGCTGACGTGTCGAAAAACCATTGGATTTATTCACATGACCGCTCACTTTGGCCTCATCCCTTCTTCCCCTCACGTGTTCACCGCTGTTCCTTCCAGCACTAACCCCTAAATAAGCTTGATCTACATACCTCCTCCACCTGCCCCTGAGCCTCCACCTCCAATGGAAGCACCTGACTTGCGCATTTTTTTGGCCCATCGAAGGCCACATGCATTACACAATCTATGCACGCGCATACATTAATAAATGCACTTTGAAATATACGTTTTTGGCCCTAATGGTCCTTTCCTCCATTCAGGTGACTCTACTGTTCCACATTCCGTGCATACATGCTCATGAAGAGATGCCAAATTCACCCCACCTCCTTCTCTTGCAGTAACAGTGTCCAGCGACATGGAATTGGAAAAGGGATGTGGGCAGGAGTCGGAGAAGAACATGGACATTTGAGGATTTCTTGAATCTCCTGCTGACTTTTGAGCTGTTGTTGTATTTCTTTGAGCTGCTGTTGTTGCTGAATGATTTGTTGTTGTTGGAGCGGTAGTAGTAGTAGTACTAGAAAGTGCAGTTGATAAGCTCGATGGGGTTGAAAACATATTAAAGTTCATATCAACATCTCCTCCTATCGCTGGTGCTTCAGCTGGCATGGAGTTAAAGGAGGGAAAAGTGTCGTTTTTTCTAATCTTTCGTTTAAACTCTTCGTCAAAGCCCTTAAACCCGCCATTCTCCTGTCCATAGGTTTGGTCAGAAAGAGGCTGAAGCTCCTGTTCCAAGGAAGAGAGTTCCATCTCCAGAGCGGTCTTCTTGGCCAACAACCAGGCTTCTTCTGCTCTCAACTCCAAAATCTCATCCAACACATCCAACTTGTCATCCATTCTTTTACTACTAAGTGTTCCGAAAAAGAGCCTATTTCCCTCTCCTTCATTTTGGATAAATTCAGAATTCAGGCTGCTGTTATTGAAGGGAGGTGGGACAAACTCTACACATCTTCCTCTCAAGTGCAAAACTGCGTATCGTACCCCGTTCTTTGGCCTGATTCTTAAATAACATGAAAATGGCTCCTGGGCACTGGGAACCTTCATTTCTCGCTCAAAACTGCGAATAAATATCTCAATGTCGTCTACATGCAGAAACGTCGTCAGACTCTCATTAATTAGTTGCAATGGGGTAACATCAAACGTGTTTTTCGTCAATGTTGGTGGTGCTATGTGCAAAATTGTCGCTTGAGAAGACAGAGTTACGCAGATTGCCGGGAGTGCTGATACTGGAAAGGTTGAATAACTCCGTCGTTGTTTCGAAGCAGCGTCAAAGCTGCCATCATCTCTAGAAGAAATTGACATTTTTCTAAAAAAATTACGTGATTACGTAACAATCGCAGATTTATTTCCATATTTGGCCTCCTCCTCCAGTATTTGTTCCACTGGCATTGCTGGCTCCAAATGGGTTGGTCGTTGGAGCCTTACCAAATAATCCTGTTCCAAAAGTATTGGAAGTAGGCGCTGTGCCAAAACCTCCGCCACCAGTTCCAAAAGCACTTGTTCCTAATCTCGTGCCAGTGCCTGCACCTGTGCCAAAAGCACCAGTGGAAGTAGGACCAGTACTACCACCACCAAAAAGCCCAGCACCAGCACCACCAGTTCCAAAAGCGCCACTAGGAGTAGCAGTAGTACCACCACCACCAAAGAATCCACCACCACTTGCAGCACCAATGCCAGTACCAATGCCAGTGCCAGTGCCCGTGCCAAAGAGAGAAGAACCAGCGGGCTTCCCAAAGACCGAAGTGGAAGTAGTGCCTGGTTGAGCAGAATTACTAGCAAAAATATTTGAAGTTGCTATTGTGGGAGTCTTTCCAAAACCTCCAGTTCCCATCGAAGGTGTAGTAGTAAATGTAGGTTTTTGTGTTGTACCGCTAAAAAGACCACCAGTAGAAGTTTGTTGCTGACCAAATAATCCACCACCACCACCACCCATAACACCCATAGCGCCCATAGTAGCACCAGCAGCAGGAGCCGACGTGTTTACAGTTTGACCAAAGGTAATAAGCGAAGAAGGCGTCAAAGTCTTGCTGGCAATATCACTTAGAGTTCGCTTACTCGGGGTCATAGAGCGAATATGAGTGATAGAGCGTGTTGAGGGTTTAAACACGTCAAAGATGTCTCGAGAATCGCCAAGCCTTCTCCTTCGATATTCCAAATAAGAATCCTTTGCTTTGGCCACTCGATCGTGCAGTCTGGCAACCTTGGAGGTCAAATCCAAGAAGCTGCGGTGTTGGTATCGCACGACATCTCCCAAGACTGTGGCTTTTAGTGACAGTTTAAATAAAAAGGAAACTAACCAAAGGAAGCATTGGAACTTTGTGCAGATGCCAGTAATAATTTCTCCATTTCCTGCCCCTGGTGTTTAATAATTAATTAATAAATAAATACATTTAATTCCTTGGTTAAATAAATCGCCCTTTCCTGCATATCCCTTACCACTTCGATGAAATATTCGTTGACTAATCGCTCATCCTTGACGAATTCAATCTCAGCCAGTCCCATGACTCTCCGCTGTTCTATGATTTTCTGTTGTTCTTGCACGGGCAGCATGTGGAATTTGGTCAGGTCGATGTCTCTGATGGCACGCTCCATCCAATGCAGCGTTCGCATTACTTGTCTGTTCAGCTGGCGGACTCCATTAAAAGTAGCATTCAAAATGGTATGCGCTTCATCCAATCTCTACATGCGTCACTTTACTACTATAATTCGGGAGAAAAGTACTTGTTGACATTGCTCTTGTAGCTTCAATATTTGCGCTGACTTTTCCTCTGTATAATTTTCTGCCCTGTTTTTCAAGGTACTAGCAGCACGAATCTGTTCCTTGAGCTTGAGGCTATAACTATTAGTAACTTGGAGTTAATCCTTACTCCATTGAATCTAGACTTTTTTGCAAATCTGCAGGAAGTTGATCATATCTGGTCAAAGCGGTCAAGTTGGCCGCTGTGGTAGGAGTAGATGTCAGAGAAGGCATCGATGTTCCAAATCCCGGTGTATTGGATGTTGCGACTCCTGGTGTAGTGGAGGTTCCAAATCCTGGTGTAGTGGAAAAGGGAAATCCCCCAGATGTTGGCTTACTGGTGGTCAGTCCTGTGGCTGCAGTGGTGTTATTTTGTAGGGGGTTGGTGCTGGGAGCAGGGATGGAAAAGTTAAAGGTGGCTCCAGAGACGGTAGAAGCACCAGGAGAAGCCTTTTTCTTCCTAAAATTGAGAAGAGTTGATGGATATATGCAGGGTCAAACCTTGAATTACTGGGAGAGGACATTTTCGCGACAACCAAATCACGTGCGCAACTACCTTCTCACTTGTGACTTTTCTCATCTGTTTTTCAAAAAGGCCAAACACTTCCACCCTCTTGAGCGTCTCCTCTTCTTCAAAATGTCGTCTAAACTACTACTCTTTTTAATCTCACTTTCTGTCCCTGTCTTCTCCTACCCATCCGCTCCAAGTTATCCCTCAAGCTGCACGGTGAAACAAGGCTGTCAACAACCTGGATTCATCTGCGTGCCAAAACCCTCCACCACTTCTCTTAAGGGCAGTTGCTATAAGATGTGTGGCGGCTTTGGGGGAATTCCTTGAAACAAGGGAACCACCTGCATTATTAAAGCAACTCATCCAGACGCATCAGGATATTGTGCTTGAGCAATAAACATTTCCATTTGAAATCACAAATCAGGTGATTTTGCACTATGAATCAACACTTTAACCTTGGCCTGATAAAGTTACTTCCCAAGCTAACGAGAAATTTGTTAAAACCAGATTTAATTTTCAAAAGTACACTCCTTCCTTCTTCCTAATGCAATGCCAGCGTTTAATCATATTCCCTTTGAGACCTTGAAAACCAGAACGGGTATCAAAGCACTCGCCTTTGACAAGGACAATTGTTTGAGCAAACCTTATGAACTTGACCTCTATCCGCCTTGTCGAGTGAGACTACTTCATAAATTGCTAAAGAAACGGTATAGAATGCTTGGGCGAGATGTTTAGAATTGTTTCATGGGCGTATTTGTATAATATCCAATTCTCTCTCCGTCACCACCTCCACCTCGAGAAGCACCACCACCAATGATAAGAATCAAAGAGTAAGTAATATTTCACCACATAGTGAAAGTAGTAGTAGAACAGAGAGAGAGTGGAAAATAATTTTAAAGTCCCAGTTCTCACTTTACCCGAAAAGGTATAATTTTCACCCATCCGAGAGAATTACAACGGTCAAGTAGAAACCTCTTGGTCATGAAGCATTACTAAGCCATTTTGCTCCACTTTTACCGAGAGAGATTTGTGTAATAGGAGATCGACTCTTGACCGATGTGGTCTTTGCCAATCTCGCAGGAACAGTGTCGGTGTTGTTATGGGAAGTTATTTCTTTGGAGAATGACGAGTTTTTTGCTAAACATGTACTTTTATTGAAGAAGTTTCACTTAGTACTTGGGGCGTAGATAAGAGAATGGGAGCATAAATGGCTTAGTAATCGCCGTCATTTCAAGCAAGAATCCGTACAATCGTTCAGAGGAGTGGAATTTCCTTCTTCCAAATGCAGTAATTAGTGCGATCCCTTTCCCCCCCTAAAACCAGGGGACACTTACGTAAGCTCTGGGGATAGATTGACAATGGCGATGTGCGATCGATCCCCAGTCGATGCACACTACTCTGTAGCACAATTACACACATAATTACCAAGAGAGAGTGTGAAGCATTGTTTTATATGAAACATGTTTTAAATACCAGCATTTTCCAAACCATCCATAAAAATACCACACAACTGAACCAGCTCTCAAAGCACCACTTCTTCTTTCTCCTCTTTGAGATTAACGACAATGACTCGCTTTACGACTTCTTTTTTCTTGCTCTTTTTAACCATCACCACTATGCTTACCACCATTTCCAAGGCTACTCCCACGCCCACCTCCCCCCTCGAAATAACTTTCCAACGCCAAGAACTATGGGCTCAAGTCAATGAATTATTCAACTGTCGTCCCACCGAGGATATCTACTCTCTCTTTACTCCCGACGCCGAGTTTGAGGATCCCATCTGTATTGCCAAGGGACTCAAAGAAATCAAGGCCCAATTCAACGGCATGGCTAAACTGTTCAAAGGTGCTCAAACCCTTAGTTATTCCTACGTCAAGGAAGACATTGATGAGCTCTGGGTCGAAGTAACCATGGAATACAATGTTCCAATTTATGGGAAAAAGGTCATGCATAGTACCGTTGTTATCAGAACCAACGATTTTGGCCAGATTGTCCGTTTGGAGGATCGATGGGGTGGAAAGCTTATTCCCTCTGCAGAGGACGGTTTCTTTGCTCGCATTGCTGCTTGGTTGCGTCGTGCTAATGGCAAGATTCTCCCCATCTTTGTCAAACCTGGCGAAGAAATGCCACTCCCTCCCGATGCCACCTCTCCCTAAAGCCACTTTCAAAAAAATAAATATGTCAAATTGTGTTTTACTACCGCACCGACTTTATACGCACCAATAACAAAGGTCAAGGAGTTAAAGATCTGGGAAAACTAACAAAGTATGGCAAAAACTTGCCATTAGCTCTTCTAAACAAACACTTGACCCAAGCGACCAAGCCATCGTCCTTGGTGGCCAATCTCTTTCCATCCCATCGATCTTCCATACTGACCACCTTGCCAGCATCATCAAAATCCACCACTATTATGCTGTTCATGGGGGTTTTTCCCATTAACGGGATATCGTACACCATGGACAAGTTTACCCAAAGCGTGTTGGGCTCATCCTTGATAAAGTGATAAGCTTGAGTTTCTGAACCTCGGAATAACTTGGACATGCCGTAAAACTGCGCTTTTACCTCATTCAGGCCAAGGCAGATAGACAAGGGATCCTTGAACTGAGCATCCAACCGGAAATTGGCAAACCTATCCTCTGTAGGCCGGCAATTGTACAGTTCGTTGATTTGACTCCAAATGTGTTTTCGATCTGGTGCAACGAATTGCAGTGGTATTTGAGAATCAGCCATAGTTTGACAAATGAATAACAGCGATATAAAGATAACAACAAGTTTTTGCATTTTAAAAGCAGGTCTTGTTGAATAAGCTCGCCTTGGTATTGTTCCTATTGTGTCGTCACATTTGTAGTAGTTAATTTTCGTTCGATCGATCTCCACACCTCTTCTTCTCAATTCCCAGTGTTTGATAGAAACATTTTACGAAATTCCTCATTGGATTTAGGCCTTTTCCTTTCTCTACCCGTCCCTGTCTCTCCTTCCTCCATAGCATCCGTACTAAAAATTTTGATTCGTTCATTGGGTGCTCTTGTCAGTCGAGGCGTTGTTGCAGGCCTATCCCCATCATTCACATTCTCAGTGGGTGTAGATAAGAGAGCTGGTTCTTTATGACTTGTTGTAGATTTAACCTTACTAAGAAAATAATTATCTTTAAATCGTTAAATAACGAACTTGTAGGAAAAATCCGCAGTAGTGACTGAAATATGTTTTTCTTCAATTTTAAAATCATTCAAAGCATGAGCTGCTCGGGCTGAAGTCTATAAAAATACCTCAATATAACTCCAGTCCTGGCCCATACCTCACTCTCAAATTCCACAAAGGCAGTTCCTACAAAAGTCCCATCATTTTTCGCATTAATCATTCGAACATTTCTTAATATTCCATACTGCAACAGGTTAGGAAAATCACAAAAGTGACACCTGTTGGAATAATTTGACTAAGTCCTGTTTCTTGGTGCTGTATGGTAAATTGGATACTTTTAATACATGTCCCGCCGTTTCTATTGCTCTAACACGGTTAACCAGTCAGTAAGATCAAGTCCAGTAAAGTCAAACTTGTTTTCTCGAAGTTTTTTCTCAAGGGGATTTGATATTGCCACGGATAACTTCCAACCTTCTTCAATCTCTTGTTGATCTAACGCCAAGGCAGCTTGGGCTTCTTCCTACGCCCCAATCAACTCCAGGCAACTCTCGCGAAATATACCTTTTTGGCAAATTGAACAAAAGCAAATCTACGAATCTTTCCATCTGATCCAGTTGACGAAGGCATTCTAATATCGTCAATCTGTCCAAAAGGCTCAAATGCTGCTCTCAATTGCAAAATCGTAATATTCTTGCTAAAATTGCACACATAAAGTGTTTTCAAATCTTTTTCGCGATTAGTCACTGGCTGTACTTGGATTTGTGCTCCGTCCAACTCTGTTCCATCCTTGGCCAATGCTTTATTAACCGCTTCCTTGACCCCATTTCAAGTCAAAACTGTCCAAAACTTACCTCATCTTTAAACTGAACAAATGCGTAATTAGACATGCTAGAGTCATCTTGATGAATAAGCTTGACAGATCTAATCGGATCCTATATCTGCAATTACCCATAAACAGTACAAATAACCATACCTTAAAATGTTGCTTCAACTTTTCTTCTGTTGTTTCTATAGAAAGTTTACAAACTCTAACGGATAAACGATCCATATCCCTACACACACACACACACACACACACACAACACACATCGTATAAACGCAGGAGAAAGAATTTAAAGAGGAATACTTTAAGGAAAGGTGTTTCTTTTCGCTTAAATCATGCCCTAAACACTCTATTCGAATCATCCCATTGGTATAAATTACTTGCGAGTTTGTTGAATTTCCCCAGTTTCATCTATTAATCGTTTCTTTTCATCCTTTTTAGCCCTTACCAACTCTTTTCTTCTTTCCTAGCAAGGGGTTAAGAACGGTAAAATTAATAGGACTTGCCCTATAAGCTTTGTCTTTTTCCACCCGTTTCTTGATTTTCAACTCCTCAATCTGTTTAGATTCAACTTCAGCCAACATGATCTTTCTCCCAAAAACGTAAAATGTTAAGCAATGGTTATTAGAAGAAGGAAAGATACTTTTTCCAGTTGTTTTTTGATTGATTTCTTTTTTCTAGCCACTCTATCCATTGCTACTGTCAAAGATTCCAAATTCCCGTGTAATCGTTCATGCATTAACCAGGCATCAAATAGATGATCAGGGAAAGTAGCAACTTGATTACATCCTTGCTTGTAAATACCGCTTATATTGTTTGGATCGCCGTACAATTGTTCAAACTCTGCATAAGCAATCCAAATATCATGTTCTTTGCTATAAGATTTGACAAGTTGATTCCAGATATCCTGTGCAGCTGAGGCATCTTGCAAATATTTCATCTACAATACCATTAATTAGCATTATACCACATACTTACTTCAACCACAGCCCAATATTTTTTCAATCGAAATGTCAATGAATAACTAGCAGTAGAAGCATCTAACCACTCGGTCAGCCAATATAAATTGAAGGTCATACGTTCAAGGGCAATTTCTATAGTTTCGTTAAAATGTTTTCTTACTAAATCCCTTGCCCCCAAGCGTTGATGTAAATTCTGTTCAGCTAAACGACGAGCAAATTCCAGCTTGGCCATCAAAACTTGAAATAATTCCTGATCTGGTTGTTGTTGAAGTGCGCCAGACTCCAAGCTTTGATTGAATATGCCTTTTTTCCCCTTTACCAAAACCACCACCACCACCAAAGAAAAAGACTTACTGGAGAATTTTTCTTCATTAAAGCCATAAACACTTTCCTAAGATCGATCATAAGAAGGGATCATAAGAGGGAAAGCATACAGTACAACGCAAATAAAAGGCCCAAAGCTCTCCTGACCAGAAACAATTACGAACAGCGTTTTTACAGACTGATAAAAGCACCTCTGGAATCTTGTAATAAAGCCCCTATGTCCCCACTCACCACTCAGATTTTTTCAATAATAAAAGAGAAAAACCATAAACAATAAGAAATCCAACCAAAGTTCAACATCTAAGCAATGCTGCTTGATTGCCCGTTCAAACGTAATCCGAATTAATTCTTTATCAAATGGTTTCTCATTTCTCAGATTTTTGAGATATTCTTGATATGCTGAGATGGTGTGGTTGGATTCCTATTGTGCAGAGATCAATCAATTTAAACCTAAAGGATTAGTACCGACAATCTTGTTTCCAATTGATCCAACACATGGCATTTAACCTTGGTAGCACCATATTTCTGGTTCGTGGATACCATGTTTGCTTCATAATTGGCATTATCGTAACGGGTTACAAAGGAGGAAAAAAGAGAAAAGGTTTCTTCCAATGCTAACATTATTATTAAAGAGATATTGTAATTTGCACAAAAAAAAGAACAAACTGCTGTGAGGGATTCCTAAGCGATGATTAAACATCGATTTTATGTATAACATTTGCTCAGTAGTGGGAGAATCCTACTCTCAATTACTCCTTCCCATTTCTAAGAATAATTACCTTTAATTGTTTTTGCTCGAAATCGTAATAATCTTCCCATATTTCATGACTCTTGACCAAGTAAATAGCACAGAAAAAGAACTTACAATTGGAAACACGTATTCTATTGCTTTCATGGCTTTCTTGTAGATTAGCCTCAAACAATCAATATTTTCGGAATTATCAAGGCTATTTTCGAATTGAATATATGCTTTCCAAATCTCCACCGCTGCATAGAGTAAGAGTTGGCAAAAATGAAGAGAGTACAAATATAATCTTGTACAGCTTTTTCAAATAATTCTCTCACTATCTCGACGGTAGAAAGAGATGGTAACCCTTTTATCTCATCATTTATCCACTCCAACCATAATTCTATTCAGATTGTAGTGTAATTAGCAGAAAACTAACCTTCAGTCAGGGGAAAGATTCGAGCCATGTCCAAGCGAGCCAGCCTTAGAGATGCCAAATCAGCGCCTTGAGAACGCAAGTTAGCAATCTTGGCCCAATGTGCATTATAATCATAAGGATTAATCTCCGAGTTTTGACTTTGATCAATTTCCATTTCCATTTCTCCTTTTTTTGAAATGATTTCAGTAGCAGCATGTGACTGGGTCATCTTTAAGCTTTTTGAATGAACAACACTACCAACAACAACACCACTCCTGCCCCAAATATCATTGAATTGGAAGTATCTCCTGGACAAGCAGTTGGACCATTTCAGCTTGGTATGCTCCGTTTATCCCTTCTTTGCCCGATCTGACCTTATGAGTAGGGACTTCACTTAATCAACTAATTTCCTTTATTGAGGCGCAAGTCCAACTTTTACCCAGAGTTGACTTTAAATACTCGGCCGAGGTATTCTCTCTTAACCCTACCAAAAAAAACACACATGCTAAGAGAGATAGTCACCATTGGAGGTGGATTATGTATTACATTTACCCGAGAATGGAATCACCTTGCGAGTTGAGCCCAATTCTCAAAGATTAAGAGTAATTGACATTTGGGACTTTTCCAGGCTACATTTGACCTATTCAGGTGCAGATCTTAGGTATTTTCTTGCGCCTTTAATAGCAAAAAATGTTGTAGTCATCATTCAGGGAAAGTCGTACCAACCTTTGTCCTGGTTTATAAACTCTTTGGGTAAAATCTTGATTTAAAAAGGGTTTAATTCTCCCCAAGACCAACATTTCCTGGAGATTTGGATGCTCAAGATTCCACCTATGCACTACATTACCCCGTACTTTTTATCTTGCAAGGTTAGTAGTGCTTAGGGCAGTGTAGGGAATTACGTTTATCTTTCCAATTCCCAAAGAACATTTTCCTTTATATGCTAATAGTGCAAAGAGTGGTAAATTAAAGTATTCCTTAACAGTAATATGGATAATTGATAGATATTCCTATGGAATTTCCTGATGGAACTACACCGCTCTGCTCAAGAATTTACGTCTTTGCTCCCAATGCTAAACAATCCGACATTGTTCAGTACAACGGAAAGGTGGAGTATGGATGGAGGAATTCTATAGCACCCAGGATACCACGCGATTTAACCTCCTTGTTGGAACATCATAACGGGCAAGAAGCCAATGAATATTTGCTTGAACGAGTCACAGTTATTGTAATACGTCAATTTCTCAATGCTTTGAAATTCTAAACTGGGGACTTAGTTGGATTTACTAAAGACCATTGTGGAGTTTACCAATGGGACTACCCTGACTATCCGACTAAATGAAACAAAAGTACAAGATGCCTTGACAGTGTTGGGACCACCAGAACATCGCTACAGAAAGCGAGAAGATAAGCTAAAGATTCATGCCATGGAAGGTAAAATCCTTGATAAAACACATTTAACCAAGTGAGTGATATAGGATTAGAAACTACTAGTACTTCTTATAAGACAAGCGGTACAGGTGGAGAAAGCGACGGTTATGATGATTATTTTTTCAATTGGTATTCGTTGGGCCTGGATGTGTTGTGGGATGGCTGCAAACATGTGGCGAAAAAGGTGATTTTACATTCCAACTTTCCTGGCCATTATGACTTTGACCGGTATTCCTCCTTCATTTCCCCCTTAATAACCTACTTGAGAGGTAGATATTGTAAATGTCCTTATCGTATATTACCAACCGAGAAATTGGAAGAAATTGACATTGTTACGGTGAACTCCAAGGTAATCCCTGCACTACAACGCGTCTAGACGTGAGAGGGAGAAGTGGGACGATGTGGAACGAATCTTGGGATCCTGTATAGGAAGAGACATTGTTTTGAACCGAGGCGCAACAGTGCGAGACCCTTTTGGTCCCAGCGTACTTCGAGGATATTCACGGATAATATTTGAAGTAGTTCCCATTTCTCCTTCCTTTTATGGCAAAATTTTGTTAGGTCTTGAAAAATCGACATTTGGTCACGGTGACTTTGTTTTAATACTTTTTTTTGGGGGGATTGAATAACACTTCTTTCATAAATACATGTCACGTGTTCTTGGATATTTTTTATCACACACTCACACATTGAAAGTCCCCCCCCCAAAAAATGACTACTGCTCAAGTTGTTGGATTTAGGTCAAAGTTGGGACGCACGTTTTATAACACGCTTGTCCGAAGAAACTCGCTCTTCTTAACAGGGATCTTTGCTTCGGCCTTTGCTTTTGAGCTGGCTTTTGACAATGTGATGGATCGAGTATGGGATCGGATGAATGAGGGACGACAATGGAAGGACATCAAGCACAAGTATGAATAAAACTTGGTTACAAAAAATGTTTTTATTGTTATTATTCTTCTTCTTCTTCTTCTTCTTCGTCAGAACTTGATTCCTCTGATGACGAAGAAGTGGAGGAAGCAGTAGTAGCACTGGATCCTTCATCCTCATACATATCGGGCTTTTGTAGGATTCCCAACCGTTGTCGCAGCGAAAGTAGTGATTTACCATCTTTTTCTGACTTTTGTTTCAAAGGTGATGTTGGTGATTTTATTGGTTTCTTTTGAGGTGCTGCTGCTGGTGGTGTTATCATTGCTACGGTTGCTACTGCTGGGGTTGATACTGCTTGGATTGCTGCTGCTGCCGGTGTCGTCGGTACTGCTGGGGTTTTACTGCTCTTGGGAACGGATTTCTCTACCATTGAATATGGTGACGAAGATGATGATGATGATGAAGGAGAAGAGGAGAAATCTTCCGGTTCAAGGTCCAATTTCGGCACAACTTCAGATTCAAATTCTGGAGCCGAGGGAGAGGGAACCGAAGGAGAGGGAGCAGGAGAAGAGGAATCCCAAGCAGCTTCCAACACTGCATCAATATCAGGCTCCAATTTCGTAGCTTCGTCATTTACCTCTACTCTTTCTTCTTCACCTTCACCTTCACTGACAAAACTTGAATAATCTTGTTTAATTTCAACTACTACAGGGGAAGGTGACGATGAAGTAGGAGGAGGAGGTGGTGGTGGTGGTGGTGGCGAAGAAGCAGGAAGAGGCGGAGTAGAGATGGGAAGAGAAGATGGTGCAATCTTGGAGGAAGATGAAGGAGGAGGAGCGGTGGTGATAAAAGGCTCATTTCTACAAGGAGTTTGCAACACATAGTTATGCTTCAAACGTTCCAGCGTAAATTTCTAACTAACAATTGTAAAATGCCAATAGAAAGGATGGTACATTGGTCGCAGGATCAAAGATCAAGAAATAATCGTTCAATTTGTTGGGAGGTGGTTGAGCATAACCTTTGAACAAATAGCGCTGATCCTACACATCATCATCATCAGCACCACACACTTGAAGGGAAAGAAAACCGAATTATTGACATAAAGTTCCAAGCGCATTTCTTCTTCATCTTGTTGAACATCGCGAAGACTTCTTCTCAACAAAGTCCCCGTGTAGCCCTGATCCAATGCTTCAGGGCGAAGTTGGTCTAAAGAGGAGAAGGGTGAGTGTCAAGAAAAGTGTGCGCATACATCGAACACAGGTGGCTCCTTCATCATCACCATTGTTAGTAATGGAAGTTCCCAAGATCAGGTCAAATTCTCCTAGCATGATCACGTGCACTGCCATAAATTAATCCATGATATTTATTTATTTTGAGCAGAGGAAATAATTAATAATAATAATTCGACGAGAGAAGTTAACCACTGCTATCGCTGTCTGAAGTGGTTGTTTCTTCATCCTCTGAAGAATCATCGTCGTCCAGCTCCAATCCCTCGTATTCCAGGGCTTTCCCCGTGTACCAGTCCACGGCATGCGGTACCAATTTCTCTTTAAACTCCTCGCCCAACTCGTAATCCTCCTCCTGTCGATCAGAAAGCATGGATCTTTTTCTTGAAAGTAATTCTTCTTCATCGCTATCGTCATAATCACTATCAGTAGCAACGTCCTCTAAAGTGAGGGCCTTGAAATAGTTGAAAAAGGTTTCTGCTGGAACTGTTGAAGTAATCACCCTGGTTTGACGAGTTCCTATTCCCTTGCGATTATTACTATCAGCCCGAAAGTAAGAGAGAGAGAGAGAGGAGAAAACCTTTATGTCGTTGCTTTTTAGTAATAACTTCCACGGTTAAATCATTCCCAGGTTTCCAATGAATATCACACCTAGTCAAGTCAGTCAGTCAGTTAGTCATTTGTGAGAAGAAGAAGAAGGAGGAGGATATACCCAATAGCTTCAGCATAGACCAAATCCCCTACATATTCGGTCTGTTGGTAATAATAAGTCTTGGTGAGAATGTGATCCTCAAACCATTCATTTTCCTTGAAACAAAACATAATCACATAGCCTGGTCGATCCATGGTGTACTGAATCTTGATGTCCTGCAGGTGAGACAGGGCGCCATGATCTCTAGGTGTGATCAATTCGCCAATCTCGACATGATTGGTCAGCACTGTTAGCCAAAAGTTGGGGATTTCCGCGTCCCTGACTATTACCTCGTCACCAACACCATTGACGACAGAGGTGGGTAACTCTTGCGGTAGGATATTTGCACCATCCACCAATTGTGCACGTCTTTGATAGATTGGCTCGTAAAGAAGGGCAAATTTCTTTTCCAATTCTAAGGCTTCCAGATGAAACTGCTTCTCCAACTCGGTGTGTTGCATTTGTAACTCTTGCAAGACTTGCAATCGGGTTTCAAAGGGCCGATCATTGCAGCCATCACAAAGTTCATTGTGGGGATGTGCATTAGGAAGATTGCTTGACATCTTGAATATCACGTGGAGCTATAGTAAGTAGAAAAAGGAAAGAACATGCGTTTTATTCTCAATACCGTGTACACATACAGGGCAAGGGAGAGAGAGAGGGGGGGGGGAGAATTATCCACCTCTAGTAAACTTCCCATAAATGTGTAGGGCAAAAACGGAAGCGATAAACACCAGACTAAACACCAACACCACGACTGGATCTCTGCACCCAATGTGTAAATCCTTTTAATAACAACCAACTTACACTCTCAAGCCAGGAGTATCTTCCGTGTACATGCGCATCATGCCGGGACTACTTCCGGTTGCTCTGCTTTTCTGGACATTTCCTCCTCCTCCGCTCTCTTTGGCACCGGCTTGGCGACGTCTAGGATTTTCTAGTTGAGACAAGAGCTTTGTTTTTTTACCTGACTACTCGACTGGGAGAAGCTGAAGCAGAATCGGACTTTATCTATTGTTAATAATTTGTGGAAAAAAATAACCATTTTCTCAAAAAAAAAAGATTCTCGAGTTGAGAGAGCACAGATTAAAATCACGCTTTTTCCACTGTCCACATCACTCCACATCACTCATAATAATTGTAAGGATGTCAAATCAGCTTTGGAAACATCGTCATCATACCCTGGTCTTATTCGACGTGGATGGAACCTTGACACCTTCTCGCTTGGTTGTAACGCCTCAGATCCTCGCCAGTTTAAAGGCTCTGCGTGAAAAAGTGGTGATTGGCTTTGTTGGAGGTAGCGATTTGAAGAAACAAGAAGAACAACTTGGAAAAGATGGTTTTTTTTCCTTTTCTTTAAAATCTCTAATTAAGAGAGGAGAGTAGTGTTGGAATTGTTTGATTATGGCTTTGCTGAGAATGGTTTAACAGCTTATCGTCTTGGTCAACCCATTGCTTCTCAGGTACTTCCGCTCCCTCCCTTCTGCATGTGCTTATAAAGAGAGCAAAGAGTAGAACTTTTTACAACATTTGGGTGAAGAGAATTATCAAAAATTGGTGAATTTCATCCTTTTATACATTGCCAACTTGGACATTCCCAAGAAGAGGTGAGTGAGTAAAGAGAAGAAGAAGAAGGCTAAGTGTAGGGGGAAAAAGAGGGACTTTTGTAGAGTTCCGAACAGGAATGGTTAATGTTTCGCCCATTGGAAGAAATTGCTCGTATTATTCCCCCTTTTGGCATAATTAAATCCCGATTAGGCAGGAAGAAAGAATGGAATTCGAAGCATTTGATAATGAGCATCAAATCAGGGCGAAATTTGTCCAAGCTTTGAAGGCGGAGTTTCCTAACCTGGGACTGACCTATAGCATCGGGGGTCAGATTTCCTTTGATGTATTCCCCAATGGCTGGGATAAGACTTACTGTTTACGGCATGTGGAGAATGAGGGGTTTGAGAAAATTTACTTTTTTGGCGATAAAACGATGCCTGGTGGAAATGATCACGAAATCTTTCATCATCCCAGCACCATTGGAATCGCTGTATCCTCGCCCCAAGACACCCTTCAACACCTTTCCCGTTTGTTTAACGTTTGATCCCGTGTTGGCTGATTACGTAATCACTCGGTTGATGATGGAAAAGTGAGGGGGGAGAAATAAATATTCTCAATTTGGACAAGTCGTGTGATCTACTAAACAAACCTCTTTCCTTCATCAAAAAACATCGTTGAAACACCATCAGACACGCCCACAAGGTATGGCCGAAGCAGTGAAATATGTGGCACGAGCCCTAACCAATCTGAACCAGTACTACAAGGAAATCAATCCTTCCACATTGACCGGAGCAATTGACATTGTGGTGGTGAAACATGCCGATGGGCTGACGATATGTTCTCCCTTTCATGTTCGCTTTGGCAAGCTACGAATCTTACGACCTCAGGACAAGGTGATTGATCTCTATCTGGATGATCAAAAGATACAGTATCAAATGAAGCTGGGTGATGCAGGAGAGGCCTTTTTCGTGGTTGAAACTGATGATCAAGTGCCACAAGAAGATGCCACCTCTCCCATCTTGGCTGCTGGTAGTACCAGTGGCGGTGAAGAAGAAGAAGGTGACATTGAACCCCTGGAATTGGGAAATAGTCATCGTCCTCCTTCTCCTACTGCAGTTTCCATCGCCAGCCTTGAAGAAGAAGGAGAAGAAGAAGATGTATTAGATGGGACTACTCCTGTAGAATCTCCCGTAATTCCCCCCCCCCTTTTTCCTCACTTCTTCTTCTTCTTCAATTAGCCTAATAATTAAGGATAGATGTCAATAGGACAAGTAACCACCACCTTTAAAAAGAGAAAATCCAAATATTATCGAAAAGCGTTAAGACTTTCTTCTGATCAATTAGTAAGTGATATAATTAATAATTAATAATTAATAATTAAATAGAATTCATTGGAATTAACTCCTTCAAAGTCCTATACGATAAAGTTCAAGGCTGCTTCTTCCAAGGCCGAATGTTCCGCCCGGCTCTTTGTTTGGTCCGATTCGGATAAAATCGTCATTTCCGATATCGATGGAACCATTACCAAATCGGATGCTCTGGGACACATCTTTACCATGGTAGGCAA
The DNA here is from genome assembly GCA_004114325.1 of Zoophagus insidians. Lineage (NCBI taxonomy): Eukaryota > Fungi > Zoopagomycota > Zoopagomycetes > Zoopagales > Zoopagaceae > Zoophagus > Zoophagus insidians. The sequence goes on from QZWR01000144.1 coordinate 30,934, forward strand.
GGATTGGACCCATCGGGGTGTAGCCAAGCTATATACGGATATTTTCAACAATGGTTACAAGATTTTATATTTAACTTCACGCGCCATTGGTCAGGCGGATTCTACGCGGGGATATTTAAAAGGTGTTCAACAAGGCCTGTTTCAACTTCCCGAGGGTCCAGTGATTATGTCACCTGATCGATTGTTCACTTCATTTCACAGAGAGGTGATCATTCGTCAGCCACATTTGTTCAAAATGAGCTGTTTGAAGGATTTACAGAAATTGTTTGGTGATGGTGCCACTCCCTTCTATGCCGGTTTTGGTAATCGCATAACGGTAATCTCTTCTTTAATTGGTGTGCTGGGGTGCTTATACCGTGGTTAGGATGCCTTGTCGTATCGGCATGTCAAGGTTCCTGCCAGTAGAATCTTCACCATTGATACCAATGGGGATGTTAGAAGAGAACTGCTGGTGGGATTTACCTCTTCCTACGTCAGTCTTAATGATCTGGTCCATGAAATCTTTCCTGGCACGGTAGACATCGCCACCTCTGAATTCAGCGATTATAATTACTGGAGACCTACCCTTCCCAGCATTATTCCTGCCAGGCCGGTATCTCCTGCTAGTTCGGATTCCAGACGCAGTCCCTTGTCCTTTTTGAGCAGTCTTGCAGGAATGAGTCCCAAGTCTGCAGATACCGTGCTAATGTATGAAGAAAGTGACGATGATGACCATCATGTGGAAGATGAAGAGGGAGGTGAAGGAGGAGAGGAGGATAAGCCAAGTGATGACTTTTATGATGAACTTTCTATTGATTTATCCGAATATCCTTATTAACCACAACCCACACATAGACATGCAAATAAATCTGATCATGTATTTTATCCTCACTCTATCTCCCACTACTACTACTACTACTGCTGCTACTACTACTACTACTACTACTACTACTGCTACTACTACTACTACTACTACTACTGCTACTACTAGGCCAATCCTTGGTTACATGGAAAGTCTTCTAGCTTCCTCACCACCACCTGCCTGGTGAGCTTTGGTAGAAGGAGCCGTGGGAGTAGAAGGAGCAGTGGTGGTTTTAAAAGAAGCACCAATCATGGTTAACCTTTCCCTAAGGGTTTTCCGCTTAGTTTTTAATAATTGTTCGCGATCCTTCTTTTTCTGCGCATGTTCCACCAAATTCTCAATCACCTTATGCTGCATTTCTGAATCCAATCTCGCTCGTTCTCGCGTATCCAAAATCACCTCCAAATGAGCAGCGGCTTGTTTGTTCATCCCCTCCAATACTTCGCTTAATTCCTGTAATGCCTGGTTGGACATGGATCGAAGGTTCGCTTCTCCTATCCAGGCATATTCCTGAGCTACCTTGATGTCCCAATCTGGTTTTCTCCCCATGTTGCCAATCTTTACCCTAGCACTGTTGCTGTTGGAAGTAGGATCTTTTGAGTTATTGCTGCGAGGAGTTGTTTTAGGAGTAGTGCTGCTAGGAGTTGCAATGGAAGTGGTGGAAGCAGGTGGAGTGGTCAATCCCAGTGCTTTCAAGAAATCCCGTCTCAATTCCGAATGTTTCCAGTTGAACGGTTCGCTCCTTTTGCCCAGGTTTGGAAGGTTGGACCAGGGAAATCCAGGGACGGATCTACCTCCCCCCCACGCCCTTAATAAATCGTACGCACAACTAGGACAAGTAATACGGTTTTTCCATCTCCACTTCTCCTTCTGGTTCCGAGTCATAACTTGAGGCAACTGTGGTAGTAGTTTCAGCTACAACTGGTGGTTGGGATTCAAAGGATTCAACTTCAAGGGAGAAATCTCCAAACTCGTCATCACCAGCACCACCATCTCCAGCATCATCATCATCATCATCATCACCACCGAAAGTATCATTGAACTCATCGAAATCTCCAAACCCATCGTCTCCCGCCTCTTCCAGTGGTGTGATGGAATCTTCCAGGGGTACGATGGAATCATCCGGTGTCTGAGCCTGCTCCTGTACAATGGTGGAAAATAAATCACTGGCATCAAAAATGGTGTTGGCGTCAGTAGCAGCAGTGAGGCTTGGTGAAATAGACATTCTTTACAAATCACAAGTTTTTCAACTCAACTCAACCAACCAAGGAAAGAAAGAGATGTATTTCTTACAATTACAAACAAAAATAGCTTCTCATTTAGAAGAAGGAGGAGGAGGAGGAGTGTTCAACAAGGAAGCAAATTTCTACTCGAATCAACAAACCACCACAGTCAACACACAACAAAGAAGCAGGTTAACCTACTCCCAATGCAGCTAATTTCCCCTTGGCATATTGATTCTCTGCTAGCGTATGTTCCATGTAACCTCGGCTAAAGAGATCGGGGTTACCACCCTGATCTACCAAGTCGATCAACTCGAACGGAACCTTCGACTCCAGTGTTTGTGACAGTTCATTGATTCGAGCCAGTTTCAGCACCAGCTCATTACTACCAAGATTAGGTTATCAAGGAGGGAAAGGATACATCTCTGGCCTCAGTGCTTCTCTCTCCTCCTCTCCTGGGGGAACTTGATAAATCTTCAAGCCAAATCCCACCAGGAGTTCTATCAATTGGGCCAGGTCACTTTCCAGAATTCCTTGTTGCATTTTTCCCAACTGCAATAACACGTGATCCCTGCTGTTGTAAAATGGGCAAACGCGTTTCAACCCGCAAGCGTCATCGGGTGAATAAGAAAAATACCAGAAGAACCGCCAATAAACATTTTAAAAAAACCCCCATGGTGTTGGACCAAGCCGTGGCCAAACATTGGGATAAGAAGCTGACGGTTCGACAAAACTACCAGAAACTGGGTCTGGCTCTTTCTGGCGATAAAGTCAGCACCGCACCAAAAACGGTAAAGATGCCAGAATTGGAAGATGGATGGACCGATTTGAGCCCAGAAGAGTTGACTAAAAAACTGGGCCCTGATTTTGCTGTGGTGGAAAGAAATGAAGAGGGCGAGATTGTCGATATTCTAATGGGAGCTGAGCCCAAACAACCAGCCCCGGCAAAGAAGCAAACCCCGCTAGTCAAGGAGTTGAGTCGAAAGGCTCAACAAGTGCAAGTGACAGGACGACATTTATCCCAAGGAGAGATTGACTGGATCGAAGCACTCATTGCCAAACATGGCGATGATTACGAGGTACTCCTTCCTTCCCTTCCTATAACGGACTAACTACGAGGAAAAGGCCATGTTTCGTGATGCAAAACTCAACATTTATCAACAGACTGTGGGACAATTGCGCAGTAAATGCCAGAAATATCTTGTCTTATTCACCTCTTACAACGTCTTTTCTTTTTTCAATTCGCTTAAAAACCACTGTATCGTTATGAAAAACGCTGCTGTAATCACCAACAAGGCCAAAACTACATCCCTCTAATTACCACCCACAGCTACCATTGAAAAGGATTACCATGAAGATCATATGTCATTAGAAATAACAACAAGAGACATAAAAAAAGTCCGATAAAACTCGCATTCATCGCCGTTATTAGGCCAACATTGATAAGTCCGGGCGTTAGGGCAGAATCCACTATTTGACCAACCAAGGATTCCTTTGTTTCTGTACTCTTTTCCATCTTCTTCAGTCTGTCAATGAAAGTGTAAGTGGAATTAGTACTTACCAGTCAAGAGTTTAATGAAAGAGTGGAAATAACAAAATGGGATTATTCCAAAAATGCCCCAATTTTAGAAAATAATACTTTTAACCATTAATTCATGGGGAATTTTCAAAAATACTCTTAAGAATTGCCACTTACAGTAGTCTCCCGGTTAAGTACGCGACTTGATCCTAAGCGATTGATGCGTACTTAACCGGTAGGTGCGTACTTAACAGAAATGGTGGTTTGTGCTATTCATTTGTGAGGAAATAATTTCAAGGTCTTTAATTCAATGATTAATATTTATTTATTTAA